>JALPQI010008510.1:0-51419 GCA_025490895.1 Thaumatotibia leucotreta | reverse complement strand
ACTTCGGTGAATCTTCAAGCATATGACACTCTCTAAATTGTTTAATGATTTAGTATAACGTCGACTTAAAATTTCCTAGATATTTGCAATCTTTCACAGTGAATATTTTTCTGTACACTATTGTGCAGAATCAATTTACGATCATCAAATTGAATATGTCTTATCAGATATAGTAATGGATACTTAAAAAGCAAACGTATATCAATTGAAAAAGATGGCTTTGCTAATTTTATGGCTGTAAACTGTTCATCGATCGATTTTAAAACCGATGTATAATAGACGTTTAAGTGTGTCCGCTTAGTAAAATGAACAGTCCTTAATACCCTCCTTGAATTCGAACCCAAAACCTTCAGCTTCGCAGGCAGTGTCACTACCGTCTAGGCTACGAAGGCTGACCTCTCCTGACTCTAATATAAGCTATCATGCCGTATCAGGGGGACTACCATGACATATTAAATGCGATTCAGCTTAGGTTTTTGACAGTTATTCTATGGAACTGACACATCGCGATTCAGATTAGGTCCTAAAATGAATCGCATTGGTAGATCGTGGTAGCCCCCAGGAGGCCCATCATCTTACCTGTACCGGTACGGTCGGTTCTATTAATATGTATACGATTTTGATCCTTATGCCTTTGACATACGTTCCGAAACGTATACATATTATTAGACGTGACTGTACTGTCCTGAAAATCCATTACCGGGACTTATTTCACCTCTCTCTCCCAACAAATAATATAAGAGCAAACAGGCCTTTGAGATCGCTATGATGTATTGCTTAATTAGTATCGTAATATGCCTCCATATCAATTTAATGAAAACGGCTCTAAAGCCACGTTTTCACTTACTGAGCGAACATTCACGCGTACGTGGGCTGATGAACGAACAATTTGCTATGTGGAATCCTGTTTTCATCTGTCCCAGAACAAACGAATGCTCGCTCAGAACATTAAGTGAATACGTTGCTTTAGGCGTACGTCAAACCTCCGTTTAATACCAATTTACATGGTCGGAAAAACCTTGTAATTACACTTTAGGTAGGTAAACATGTTGCCTTTCAGCGCAAGGATGCGTGAAATAAAAAATGTTGAAACGCGAGTGTAACTGATGGGGGCTGTCAGTGCGCTGTCGTTGCTATTGCGGAGCGGGCTTGGGCGGGTTCGAATTATCTCAATAATGGGGAACCAGTGGAATGTGAACTTCAAATGATAAATATTATAATTTAGCAAAACGATCTTCACTTGTAAATCCTCAGCCTATATATCTCAGTCCACGGCAGGACGTCGGTCTCATTGGACGTATTTATGCAGAAGGGAACCAATCCACAAGAATTTTTCATTCTAATTAACATAAATCACTCCCCGCTCAGCGACATATCAGATAAGACGTGTGCTAGTCACTTTTTAACTTATATTTCCAATTACGCTCAAATATCAACCTTAACTTCATTAGCTTTGAACGCAGTTTCGCGTGGTCTGTGTGTGCAGTTACTGTGTTTTGTTGTGGTGATTACCGGACAGTGCTGAGAAAAATAATGAGTGTCACAAGAACTCCTCCGAACACATTGACTGTTATGGGTGGCTCGCAGCCTGACCTTTCAGCTTTCAGTTGGGACGAGGATCCGAAAAATATAACCTTACGTAAGAGAAAACAACCGGAGCATGACTGCGATCTCAAAAAGGACTTACTCGATTTTCGTAAAGAAATAATGACTTTTTTCAAGTCATTTAAAGTCACCCAGGATGAAAGATTACAGTCTATACACCAAGATTTAACCACTGAAATCCGGAGCATAACAGCAAAAACTGAACGGGTAGTTGCTGACCAACCCCAAATGAAAACAGAGCTATCTGAACTCGCGGATAGGGTATCCGTGGTTGAAACAAAAAATGAAGTAATTTCATCACTTGAGAAAAGTATCCAGGAGGCTAACGAAACCATCCAGACCCTAGTTATTGAAAATAACTACAGTAGACAACACTCGTTACTCAACAACATCGAGATTTCCGGTGTACCTACAACTAAAGGCGAAAATTTATTTACTATACTTCGCAACGTATGTACTTTAGTCGGTTACACCCTTTTGGATAACGACGTAGACACAATCTATCGTGTACGCCGGTTTCAAACGGATGGTGCTTCTCAAAATCTAACCCGACCCCCAGCAATTATTGTCCGGCTTACCCAACGCCGCCGCAAGGACGAGCTACTGGCTGCTGTTCGGGCTCGCCGAGGCTTCACTACAGCTGACATCCACCTGGCTGGACCCGCTACCTCCATTTATATCGGCGATCATCTGACTCCGGCCAATAAATTACTATTAAAGCGGGCAAGACAATTAAAATCCGAGCTCAACTATGAATTTCTATGGGTTAGAGATTGTAAAATATTAATGCGCAAAAATGGCAACAGTAAGGTAATCCGTATTCATGATGATAATGTCTTAAAACACCTGAAGTGACTACTATCATTTTTATTAGCCGCCTTAAAGATACAACACTTTAATTCACATAAATGCAACCTGTATATTATGTATTATTGTATAGCCTATAAAACACGCACATATTATATTTTTATACTAAATAATTGCAAAACTATGTTAATATATATTTACACGCACAGCTTTTTCTATAATAGTTTAAAAACCAGTTTTTTCTCAGCTATGACCTTTGTACTCACACTACCTGAATATCTTTTTGCGACATTTGTTTATTTGCAACATAACAGTTTACGGTCCATTATAATGCATGTTCATGTACCTAAAATTAAACGTTACTGTTTTTATTACGTCACGGACTTTTAATGGATATTACCAGAATGTGAGGGGTTTGCGAACCAAATCACATAGTTTTTTATCAATGGTGAGCTTAACAGATTATGATTTTGTTTGTTTAACCGAAACGTGGCTGTCACCAGATTTTTACGATCGAGAATATTTTGACAATAGTTTTTCTGTGTTTCGTTGTGATCGATCTGCATCCGAGACAGGCGAGTCGAGGCGAGGCGGCGGCGTGGCGGTGGCAGTGCGCGATACCTACCAGCCCATGCGTCGTGAATGGCCCGTGCCCCCGCGCGCCCATTGCGACTGTGTATGGGTATCCTTACCTTATCTCGATAGGCACCGATCGTCTTGTGATGACAAACAACCATGTTACTTAAATATAGCATGCATTTACATACCTCAAGGGCCGGGTTATAGGGAGGCGCTTACTTCGTTTTTTGATATAGCGGGCGAAATTATTACGGATCGACCAGATGACCTATTTTTACTTACTGGAGATTTTAATATTCCTGAAGCTAATTGGGTGGCCGGCCTATCTCACGGAATGAGTTTGTTATCTGGCAACAGCTGGGGTACCCGGTTACTCAATGATTTTCTATCTTTTACCGAGATGAAACAATATAACAATAGTTTCAATTGTAATAATCGTTTGTTGGATCTGATTTTTTGTACTTGCAGATGTATTGTTGCTACTTGTGATAAACCACTTACACCTGAAGATGTTCATCATAAGTCGCTTACAATTGAATTAAAGGTTGACTACGAACCGTTTCTCAAACCTATAAATAATTTTATATACAATTTTTATTCAGCGGACTACAAAAATATTAATATGGAGCTTTCTAAAATTAATTGGTGTGATTTTTTTTGTCGGCCTGAGCATGGAAAATAGTATCAATAAGTTTTATAATACTTTATGGGGTCTGATTGAAAAGTATGTCCCCCGTCGTCGGCCTTTTTCGTCTGCATCCAGACCTGCCTGGCATAGTAATTCTCTTAGAAAAGTTCTCAACGAAAAAAAGAAATACCACAGGTTATGGAAAGCTTATAAAAATCCTTTAGATTATAATAGTTTTAAAATATTGCGGAAACGCGCAGAAAAAATGGAAACAGAATGTTATAAAAAATATATATGTATTCAGAACAAAAAATTCAATCACATCCTGATTACTTTTGGACATACGTAAAGTCAATATTTTCTAAGTCTCGCTATCCACAAACTATGCATTACAACGGAATTACTACCTCCGACGGAGAACAAATTTGTGATCTTTTTAACGAGCACTTTCAATCTGTGTTTATTAAATCTAGCTCCAGTAACTTCAATGAATTAATGTTAAATCCTCCTTCTGCTCCTCTGGTTGACATTTCTAGAATTGAAATAAATACTAATACTGTTTTTAAGCTTTTAAATTCTATAAATGTCTACAAAGGTGCAGGACCCGACGGTGTGCATCCGTTGTTAATAAAACGATGTGCTTCTCCTTTGACATTGCCTATAACTATACTTTTTAATAAATCACTAATCGAAGGTTGTGTTCCGACAGTTTGGAAAAAAGCTTGTATAACCCCAATACCGAAAGGTCCTATTAGTCACCAAATTGAAAATTACAGACCAATATCTAAATTATGTCAGTTTGGTAAATTGCTAGAAAAAATAGTTACTGAATACATTTTCAACGTCGTTAGATGCCACATTATTCCAAACCAACTCGGGTTTTTCAAGGGTCGGTCAGTAGATAGCAATTTACTGACTTTTACGGAAATAGTAAAAGATGCAATGGATAATCAGTGTAGTGTTGACGCCGTGTATACCGATTTTGCTAAGGCTTTCGACAAAATATGCCATAACACCTTGCTAGTCAAGCTTTGGCAACTTGGTATACACGGTGACCTCCTCCGTTGGATCAAATCTTACATTGAAAACAGAAGCCAGGCCGTAGCATTGTCGGGTTACATCTCTCAATACAAGCAGGTCAGTTCTGGGGTCCCCCAAGGGTCCCATTTAGGGCCCTTGTTATTTCAACTTTATATTAATGACGTAGCTAAGGTCATTAAACATTCGGATGTGTTACTCTATGCAGATGACACGAAAATATTTAAAAAGATCAAGAACCAGAGAGATTGTGAACTACTGCAAGAAGATTTAAATAACTTTGAAAACTAGTGTAGTGCTAATAGTTTATTTCTTAACCTTAAAAAGTGTAACGTTATTAGTTTTACAAAGAAAAAAAAAATACATTAACTTCGATTACACTTTATCGAATAAGCATCTGGATAGAGTAACACAAATCCGTGACCTAGGCGTTGTAATGGACTCTAAATTGTGTTTTGTACCTCATATCGACAATGTCTTAAAAAAAAGTTACAAACAATTAGGATTTATTCTTAGAGTAGGTAAGCCTTTTCAAAGCCCAGTGACTTACAAAATTTTATACAATAGTTTTGTTAGAAGTCATCTTGAATTTGCTTGTTCTGTATGGAAGCCATACCACGCCGTACACATTAATAGGATCGAAAGGGTTCAAAAAAAGTTTGTCAAGTCACTGGGTTTCAGAACAGGCTACTCTTACGTAGACTATGATAGCTCCTTAAAGAACTTTATGATTCAGTCCCTCGCAGATCGTCGTGACTGTGTTGATTCGGTCTTACTGTATATAATATTACACTCGCAGTTAGATACACCCTCGTTACTACAAAACATATATTTAAAAGTTCCAAAAGGACGTGTCCGTCAATGTCGCAGAAAAGAATTGTTCGCTATTTTTGGTTACAAATCGTGCTATGCAAGAAATATGTTCGTAAGGCGTGCGTGTAGGTTATATAATGAGAATGCTAAACTAGAAAATGTTGATATATTTGATTGTAGTGTACGCAATCTTAAAAAAGCATTTAAATAACATAGGTAACTTATGTAATGTAATTACATATAGGCAATTGCAATGTGCGGATAGTCACCTAATTAATTATCTATATACTTTTTAACAGAAATGTACACTCTCGGACAATGAAAGTGGGTGGATTTGTATTTGTATGGGAAAGACTATAGAAAGTGGCCCGTTTTTGTAGTTCGTGAGTGTATATGTGTCAATGCACACGGAGGGGTACCTTGTCACGACTTTTGAAATAAACCTTATAAATTCTTGAATAAAGTCAATTTTAAGCACCGTGACGGGGTACCTTTCCATATGCACTGACACACATATATAGATAAAAAAAAAAAATTGCTGTATTGCACAATGGTCCATTACCACTTGTCATATATACACTGTCGAACCGGCTTGTCGGCGGGGACGGGCGGCAAATAAAAAAAAAATGTTGGCAGGAGTTGGTTGTCCATAGAAAACTAGAATTTGCCGCCTCTTTCTTCTTTTTTCTGCCGGCGTGCTGGTTGGACTGAGTATACATATAATTATGTATACGTGTAACTGCTATACTGTAGGTACTAACTGAAGTTGGGTACTCTTTTAATGTGATTATCATTCGTTATAATGTCAATTAAGGGAACTGTAGGTCTAAGCTGTTAAACAAATGTTACATATATATCTACATGTCTGTAAATGACCGTTTGTTTCTTAATAAATAAAAAAAAAAAAAAAAAAAAAAAAACATAAACAAGTCAATCTTTGAAATTACAAATTCATGTGGATTGGTCCCTTTTTGCATAAATACGTCCAGTTATGCGTATCTACGCATTAGGAGGTAAATGCCCATAATTGCCACGCTGGGCAAGCGGGCGATCGATGTAATGTGTCCACTATGATGACGTTGCTTCCCATCATCAATGTTCTATCAAAGAATGGTCAGTGGCACTTCAATCCCTTAGTCGACTCTTACGACACCCGCGAGAAGAGTTGGGGTGGTGACATATATGTATTCTTACTACCGTCACCACACGGCCAGGTGAGGTGGCCAGATGGTGGGCGGGATCAGGAATAGTAACCGTCACCACACATTGTTCACTTACAATCTGTTGAAAATCATGGGATGGTCTTTTAAAAACTAGCGTTAGAGAAACAGCGGAATAACATTTCAAATACGAGTAACTACGCGACTCGCACATGATTGATCAATACCAATATTTGAAAGTGGCTCTCTGAAACTAATTTGCCAAGAAACAGATTCAGATATTCAGAGACTAAGGTCGAAGAAGTGTCTATCACTGGTGCATAACAGGTAAAAATTGTTCAACACTGAACACAGGTGTCACTTAACCGAAAACCTCTTTATCACACTAATATTTGTAAACTACTGGACCTGGTCGACTAGCCTAGGGCTCATGCATAAATCATGTGAGGTTTTTTTGGCTACTTTTTGACCCCCCCCCCCTCCCCCATGGTGATGTTTGGTGAGTTTCTTGGCTAGCCCCCCCCCCCCCCCCCCCCCCTAGCAGTCTCACGTGTATTTTTCTCATTCAACTGTTCACGTTCGCTAGCCGAAATTAACAATATTTCTTAGTTTGTTCATCGTAGAAAAATACACGTGAGGTCTCCTTGTACCCCCCCCCCCCCTAACGGGGTCTTTCGTGATGTTTTCTTGGACCCCCTCCTCCCCTATAGGACCTCGCGTGATTTATGCACAAGCCCCTACCTATTTCGTCCTAATCACAACTTGTCCAGGGACTTAATTTGTTTAATAGACACCATACAACATTACAGCTTAAGCCAATGCGTTGTTTGACAAAGTACATTCAAAACAAGACTAAAAAAATAATAATAACATACATATAATTAATTAATATCATCGCAGAACTTCAATAAACGGGGTTTCAATGTGGATGGCTTCTCATGAAATAAGTTGCAGTAAGGTACAATAGTTAAAAGTTTGTTCGGCAAGACACGTCCGTGTAGGATTGGGGAAAATTGGTCAACTAACGTGCGGGCCGTCTCCTCAGCAAGGAGGTGATGGTTTCGGCTGCGCAAGTATTTATCGGGAACGAATAAAGTAATGGTCCTAGTAGTCAATCCTGAACAATCCGAATCGCCCCTAAGAATCTGACAAATAATGTAAAGTAAGTCATAATTACGCCTGACCTGTAGGGAGTTGAAACCTAGCATACCGAGTAATTAATCTCCCTCTTTCCACAGGACGCATCAGGCAAATGCATGGCAACACAGAAGCACCTCGTGAACTCCTGCCCCGAGATGCTGGCCATCTCCACGTGGACGGGGCAGGTGCCGCGGCGCCCCGCACTGCCGCCGGGCGCCAAGCTGTCGCAGCTGATGGCGCTGGGCTCGCGCCAGAGTCCGGGCCAGGTGGTGTGGATGCTCGCCAAGAACGAGGACGAGATGAAGTGAGTTGCTTCTCTTTTTGAATAGAATACGGCATCATTTTAGGAGAGTGAAGACTGTTGATTGGCTTTACAAGCAAGGAACAGGTGGTCTTCTCGCTAAACAGCGACTTTTTTAGGTGCTAGACAGCGTAAAGGGTGCAGAAGCTCGATATTTTTCAGGAAAAATCCGTATGATGCTCATGTTTACAGAAAACGTCACTGAACAGCAAAATTTTAGAAAAAAACATAGGTATTAAGTATCGTTATGGGTTCGACAGGAAGAATTGTCCTTGTAAAAAACCTTCCTAAAAGACCGCTTGTGACAAATCTGGAGTAGCATGTGTTTATAGGCTATGGTAGCATCTTGCCATCAGAATGTGTGCTAATGGCCATCGACGTGCTAATAAGCCACTCGGTCCTTCGCACTGTTATAGGAACGGGAAGACTGATTGACTTTACAGGCAAGGAACAGGTGGTCTTCTCGCTAATAAGCGACTTTTTGAGGTGCTAGACAGCGTAAAGGGTACAGAAACTCGATATTTTTCAGGAAAAATCCGTATGATGCTCATGTTTACAGAAAACGTCACTGAAAAGCGAAATTTTAGAAAAAAACATAGGTATCAAGTGTCGTTATGGGTTCGACATGAAGAACTGTCCTTATAAAAAACCTTGCTAAAAGACTGCTTGTGACAAATCTGGTGTAGCATGTCATGTGTTTATAGGCTATGGTAGCTTACCATCAGAATGTGTACTAATGGCCATCGACGTGCTAATAAGCCACTCGGTCCTCGACCACCCCTCGAGCCTCATAGACAGAAGCACCTCGTGAACTCCTGCCCCGAGATGCTGGCCATCTCCACGTGGACGGGGCAGGTGCCGCGGCGGCCCGCGCTGCCGCCGGGCGCCAAGCTGTCGCAGCTGATGGCGCTGGGCTCGCGCCAGAGTCCTGGCCAGGTGGTGTGGATGCTCGCCAAGAACGAGGACGAGATGAAGTGAGTTGCTTCATTTGTGAATAGAATAGAGCATCGTTATAGGAACGTGAAGACTATTGATTGACTCGTGACTGTACAGGCAGGGAATGGGTGGTCTTCTCTTTAATTAGAGTCTTAGATCACTTTCAGGGTACAAGAAATCATTTTTTTTTTCTGAAAAAAAACACAATTTTACTGAAAATTTGAATTCCGACATCTTTTTGATAGCGGACTCTATGGAGTTCGACACAGAATCATCCTTTTTAAGAGGCCGTAATTAATAGGTATTTTTACGGCATGTGCTTGTTTGCCTCCTAAGTGCTTTAAACCACTCAAAACTCGTGATGATGATTAGTAGTGAGTTCCCTCACTTCTCTTCCATCAGTGAAATAAAATTATTGATTCTTGGTTATTTTATGTTGACACTTTTCCGAATACTTTTTTCCGTTTAAACCAATTTTTCACAAATCGAATAATTATATCTTAAAATATTCGCCGTGTGGTGACGGCAGTAAGAATACATTTATCACCACCCCAACTCCTCCTGCGGGTGTCGTAAGAGTCGACTAAGGGATTGAAGTGTCACTGACCATTATTTAATAAAAGATTGATGGTGGGCATCAGCGTCTTCATAGTGCACACATTACTACGATCGCCAATCCGCTTGCCGATTATGGGCATTTACTTCCTAATACGCATAGTTAATAGGAGAGACCTACGTTGAGCTGTGGACTACCTTAGGCTGATGATGTATGTATGTATGTATATCTTAAAAAAATCGTTATATCACAGAAATATTTGAAATCTACTCATACCAGTTTGCATACAAAACTACCTTTTTAAAGCATTCTTGACGGTGTCGGTTTAAGTTAACATTCAGTGTGTAGCTACGAAGCCAAAGGATTATAATGTGAAATCTATGGAACTGGCGTAATTTATAATATTCCTTATCACGCTCAGCAATAAGTGGGTGACTAGCGATTTCTGCTCTTACGAGTACTTCCACCAGTTTTTACGTCCTAAATACATCCATCGCTCCATACTCTAGTAAAATCATGAATTCCTAACGTAACTTAAAACCAGGATGCTTAGCCAAGTTGCCAATCGCTAGCGCTTAGTAGCGTATCGTAGTTTTTCCTCTCTGTCACTCTTTCGTATCAGTGCGACAAAGACAGGCAGCTGCCTTTCGTTTAGGATTGAAGATTAAGCGTTAGCGATTGGCAACTTGTCTAAGCACCCAGATATTGCTTTTATGTAACCTGCATATTATTATCAAACCGAGATTAGAATGGAATTCGAAAGTACTGTTGACATAACAGTGTATACTGTTTATGTCAATCTAGGATGTATTCATAGTTATATTCGTAGTTTAAGTGCATAGACTTACAGACAATAGATTAATGAATCACTCACTACACCTACCAACAACTCTTTCTTGGTAAATGTAGTGTCATTTTTGTGTCAACAGTACTTTCGAATCCTCTTCTGATCAGATATATCGGAACGGCCAGGATGCTCATAAACATCTGAACAGAGTGCTTAGACAAGTTGCCAATCGCTAACGCTTAATCGTAAATGAAAGGCAGCTAATTGTCTTTGTCGCACTAATATGAAAGAGTGACGGAGAGGGAAAACTACGATACGCTTAGCGTTATGCCGCGGCCACGACATTGGTCTAAGGGTGTGACTCCGCTGACGCGGAGCGGAGCGGAGCTGTGGGAGCTCCGCCAATGAGACCGCATCACAGTGTTTCGAATTTTGAATTTGAAGAATGTAATTGGTCCTTTTGCACAGCTCTGCTTCGCTCCGCGTTAGTGGAGCCGCAGCATAAGGCGACCGGCTTAGCGGAAAACCATATGTGCGAGAGGGAGTACCCATATCAGCATCCCGCTCCAACTCATGGATTTGCTCGCCGCTGGTCGCCTTAGACCAATGTCGTGGTCGGGCCTTTAGACCAATGTCGTGGCCGGGCCTTTAGACCAATGTCGTGGTCGGGCCTTTAGACCAATGTCGTGGTCGGGCCTTTAGACCAATGTCGTGGCCGGGCCTTTAGACCAATGTCGTGGTCGGGCCTTTAGACCAATGTCGTGGCCGGGCCTTTAGACCAATGTCGTGGTCGGGCCTTTAGACCAATGTCGTGGCCGGGCCTTTAGACCAATGTCGTGGTCGGGCCTTTAGACCAATGTCGTGGTCGGGCCTTTAGACCAATGTCGTGGTCGGGCCTTTAGACCAATGTCGTGGCCGGGCCTTTAGACCAATGTCGTGGTCGGGCCTTTAGACCAATGTCGTGGCCGGGCCTTTAGACCAATGTCGTGGCCGGGCCTTTAGACCAATGTCGTGGTCGGGCCTTTAGACCAATGTCGTGGTCGGGCCTTTAGACCAATGTCGTGGTCGGGCCTTTAGACCAATGTCGTGGCCGGGCCTTTAGACCAATGTCGTGGTCGGGCCTTTAGACCAATGTCGTGGCCGGGCCTTTAGACCAATGTCGTGGTCGGGCCTTTAGACCAATGTCGTGGCCGGGCCTTTAGACCAATGTCATGGCCGGGCCTTTCGACCAATATCGCGGCCGGGCCTTTAGACCAATGTCGTGGCCGGGCCTTTAGACCAATGTCGTGGCCGGGCCTTTAGACCAATGTCATGGCCGGGCCTTTCGACCAATATCGCGGCCGGGCCTTTAGACCAATGTCGTGGCCGGGCCTTTAGACCAATGTCGTGGCCGGGCCTAGCGCTTGGCAACTTGGCTAAGCATCCAGGCCTCTATTATTATAGCGTTGCCAATCGCTAGCACTAAATCCTCAATCGTAAAAGGCACTAATATGTAATAGTGACAGAGGGAAATTTACGATAGCTACTAAGCGTTAGCGATTGGCAACTTGGCTAAGCATCCAGATGTATCTGATAGCGACTGTACGTGTATTAAATTTAAAGGACATACTTTTGGTAATGAGCTCAGTATCTGAATAAATAATAAGTATTGCCAATTTGGGGTGTCGCATTATAATTTTTGCTTAAGCGCTCGACTTGTTAAGGTACAGTTAAGGTACCTACAAAAGAGACTTCTACTTTTATCAGAAGTTACAAGCTGTGGAAAAATGGGCCCTAGGTCCTGTGCCACCCAAATCCAGCGGACTCCTGCGACCTTCACCAGGTCATCAGTCCACCTTGTGGGGGGCCTGATGACCTGGTAAACGTGGTCGCCATTCGAGAACCTTCCCGCCTCAACGGCTATCGGGTCTACTCGCAATGTGGGCGCTAGGTGCATTTACGAGATCACCGCTTTTGGTCTGCAATGCATCTTTAATTGTTTAGTGTAATGCGAATGCATTATTACCACTTCCTAGCCTGGTAAATACATAAGTAACATATCAATATAATTAAACGGTTAAACTCACGTGAATTTAGTCACTACGACATGTTTCGGAGAGCCTAGGTCTCCATTATCCAGCACTGAGCCCGCGTTCATGCCTCGCAACTCGCACTTGACTACACGTGAGTTTAACAGTTTAGTCATGGAAAGGGAAGGGGCCTTGATCCCCGCTCCGGTCGTTCCTGTATGCTTAGCACATGATAGGCGCGACAGTATCTCGCCGCGAAATAGTCTATTCGTCCCTCTTTTGTTGATAGAGCTAGTGAAGGACGGGAGATCTATCTCGCGGCGACATACTGTCGCACCAATCATGTGCTAAGCCTGCTGGAGCAAAGACTGTCCATCGCAATTCAACGCGGAAACGCTGCGAGCGTGATGGACACCTTTGCGTCGGGAACCAATCGGGGCAGTTTGGATGGGTAGATCCTTTTAAGTATTTTTTAACCGACTTCAAAAAAAGGAGGAGGTTCTCAATTCGACAGAATTTTTTTTTTGTATGTATGTTACCTGATATCTCCGAGAATAGTGAACCGATTCTAAAATTTCTTTTTGTGATCGAACGTGTATTACCCCGAGATGGTCCCATTGGCACCAAGTTGGGGTCTGATGATGGGATCCTGGAGAAATCGAGGGATCTCTTCAAATGTTACAGGTACATGTATGGCGCTTTTGGTAATTTTCATTCATTTACAAGAATTTGCATTCAGAAAGTAGGATTTGAGGAAACCAATGATGGAAACAAATCGGGGATCTTTGAGAAATCGGTTGAAGTCGGTTTTTTAAATTTTTAATTTGGTGATTATTTTAGGTTTAATTTTATTTAAGTTAATATTTTATATTACTTTTGCTAATTTCTTTTTTAAGATTTAGTTTGTAGTTAATATTATTCCTAAGTAGTTATTGTTTTTTAAATTATAGGCTTTTTATTAATGTAAATGTATAATAATAAATCTCTACCTAGTACAGTCGAAGACAAAATAAGGGGTATACAAAAACGTTCAAAAATATGTCCCAGTGCACTCTAATTCTGTGTAATAAGAACGTCGTAACATATTTATGAACGGATTCTTTCGATACTTATTTTTTCACTTGACTGTACGTTTAGTCATTCATATGTATAGTTATTATGTCTTACAAATGTTTATATTCATATGTAGCATATCGACATTGTCTTAAGGTGCATTCAGACCAAACGAACATTCGCTATTCTATCCCCTCTCTACGAAATCAACGAATCACGTTTTGTGTAACGATCGAATTTCGTAGAATAGGGGGTTAGAATAGCGAATGATCGTTTGGTCTGAATGCACCTTTACACTTGTTATTTGAAGCAAATATAGAAATTAATATTGTAACAGTGTACAGTATTATTATTATAATCGGAAAGTTCTGGGCGCGGTAAAAACAGCGCCAAGTCTCGGCATGCCAATTCTGTTTGTTTTCCGGTTCAAGTTTTTATGGGCCGTGAAAGGATTACTCGGGCTCTCTGTACTTCCTTACATGCCTGTATTATTATCGTTTCTCTATTCATATTAGATTAAGAACTAGAGTAAGAAGAAGACTCATAACTAGAATATTATGAGGATCATTTGGATTGATTGCAATAAATGTACAAAGTTAAGGCCTGAATCATAAAAAAAATCACGATCGCGTCATTTGTGTTACCTTGCACGAAAAACGGATTAAATTAAAATCATTTCTCTACTAATAACCATGTCAAAATGATAAGTACTTAAGATATTTCTTATAATGTTATAATGGATTTCTATCGTCACTGTGACAAGGTTCCAATTGCTTGACTGTACCTACCTATACGTACCTTTTTTTTTGTTTATGTGACGAAGATACTACACAACAGAGCTCTCAGCCCACTTGATGGAAAGCTGGAACTGAGACCCATGCCCATACCTTGAGGACTTAGATGGATTGCCTCTATGCCAGTAATTGTAATTACACAGGTTATCTTACCCCCAAACCGAAAGACAGCAGTGCAAACACTGCTATTGGGCGGCAAGTTAACGGTTAAGACGGTGGTAGCTATCCGGGCGGACCCTGCATGAGGTCCTACCACCAGCAAAAAACTAGCTGAAACTGAATTTTATTTCAATAACATAAAATCACAATTCTGAAGCGTAAATATTGTGGAAAACTATTTTACATCATATCATATCATTTACATGCAAATAAATAGTAAGTAGTAAAGTTTATTGGCCGAGCTATCAAACAGCGAACAAGAAATGTACTCCTAAAACTTATTTACGATCAAACCGCATTTTCGCTGCCCGCTTTCATAAACCATAACCATAACGGTACATTTAACAATAAAGATATTTATAATATGGATATAAAAAAGTTAGGAAATATAAGGTGGAAGTACCTACTAGTGCGCAACATGTCAAAAATAGTAGATTACATGCTAAGGCTGTTTAAGTGGTAAATGTCTCAGATGACGTGTAATTGTAGGCCGAGACGAAGCCGAGGCCGACAAACATGTGATCCGAGGCTTTCCCATTTAACGGCCGAGGTGTGTATACTATTTTTTGTGCTCAACGGAGCCGGCAGGCGGCAACTTAGTTTAGCGCAGCGGCCGGCAATGTGCTGTTTGCCGGCAGGAGTGCAGAAAAGAATACAGGGTGATTACGGGGTCGTGATCCCAACTGTGAAAAATGTGTTTAGGTGGTCTTTCTGAACAATGTTTCCCATGGGACCTATACGAACAAACGTACTTTTTTTACGACTAGTTAAGTTCGAGTTCATTAATATGTATACATTTCTCCATACTAATTCCTTGCAAATATGTTTAGATAATTATGAAACGAGACTGGAAGTTATGAACACTTCCGCACCGGTCGATATGAAATCAGTAATTTTTTTTTCGTGATATTCATATTTGTTCCATGGGAAACCGTATTCAGGAAGACCATCTTAATACTTTTTTCACAGTTGGGATCACGACCCCTTAATCACCCTGTATTTATTTGAATCACGATATTTTGCTCATATTATATATAAATCTACATAAAGTATTGTCATGTGTTTTGGGAGAGGAGTTTGTTAGTTTTGTTAAATAGTATATTTATTTTATAGGATGATAAAATCAGAATTTCTCAAACTTGCAAATTTTCTTAGTCAACTCCATTGTATGAGTAAGCGTCAGGTGCTTTTGCGGGCAGTCCCAAAAAATGGCAATTTCAATGTCACATATTGGGATATTGGAAATATTAACACTCAGAAATATTAACTTTATTAGGAAATAAACGTCAGGCTGTCTTAAAATTATGCAAATAATTTAGATATATGCTAATTATTTCAAAGTTGGGATATGAAGCATTAAAGGTACATACTACATACATCGTTTAAATGGCCTAATAGTTGATTTTATCTTATCGATGGCAACTCTTGCTATAATGACGAGTATTGGTACAGCGTCGGGTACTAGTACTTCCACCTTAATACCTCTTTTATTGCAAACAAATAATGTAGTAAGCAACTACTGTGGCACATCGTTTCCTGTTATAAGTGTAATTCTCAAAAAAAAAACATTTGAATCACGTCTTCGATCGCCGCCTCGCCACGTGGTGACGGCAGTAAGAATACCTACATTTGTCACCACCCCAACTCCTCCTGCGGGTGTCGTAAGAGTCGACTAAGGGATTGAAGTGTCACTGACCATTATTTGATAAAAGATTGATGATGGGCAGCAGCGTTATCATAGTGGACACATTACTGCGATCGCCAATCCGCTTGTCCAGCGTGGCGATTATGGGCATTTACCTCATAATGCGTTTATACGCATATTTAATAGGAGAGACCTACGTCCAGCAGTGGACTGTCATAGGCTAATGATGATGATGACGTCTTCGATATTGATAAAAATTGTTAGGCGGGTAGAATCAATGATGCTGAACCAGATTTCCCAAATTGCCAAAATATGTAAAACCACATTACCATAAATGTCTCAACATGTGCGTATGAAATGTTCCTTTTTTTACCAAAACTGTGTAGGAATCTGGTAACAAAAAAGGAACGTTTTATACATAACAATCTGGGAAATTTTGAGAAATTTTGTGGAACTTGCTCAGCATCTTTTGACCGGCTTTTTTTCGTGGCCGTTACGTACAAATACCACCCGGGCGCGGGGGACGTACCCGGGTGGATATGTGGGACTCCCAGGGCTAATGAGGCCTCTGGTCTACCCACTAAAATCCCACGGTTTACCGCCAAGACGCTTTAATGCCAGGTCAAGGTGCATTCAGTTCAGACCAAGCGAACATTCGCTATTCTAACCTCCCACTCTACGAAATTTGATCGTTACACAAAACGTGATTGGTTGATTTCGTAGAGCGGGAGATAGAACAGCGAATGCTCTTTTGGTCTGAATGCACCTTCACGGACAACTGAGCACACTTCCGCGACTGTCTCTACCAGCCGACCAACTTTTATCAAAATCGAAGGTGTGATCCATACAAACTATTTGAAGGATCCACGGAAATAACATGTCTAGTCAATTCAAATTTCAGAAGGAAAATCAACCTTACTTGTAATATATTATCGTGCAAATTTGCCCTGACATTTAGAAGGACTAAACATGTTTTTTCCGTGGACCCTTCATTTGAGAAATTCTCACTAAAGTGTCGGTAATGCTCATGTGAGTTGAGTTTACTTTAGACATGTTCAGTTCACCGAGTGGTGAAGTGGTCTCATCGGAAGATCAGCGCTGGTTTACACCAGCACCATGCTGAGAGGAGGCCCTTTCGTGGCATCATCGACTTTGTCATAGTCCTTATTTGTTGTCTTTTAAATTTTTATCGACCTGATATCCCTCCGAAGTTTCAACCTGACATAAAAACCACTGCTCGCACTAGCGCGTAAAAAAACTCCTGTACAGATGTGTGGAAAGTAGGCATTTTTCAGGACGAGTGTCAGTTAGTAAATAAATGCCTATATTTCAACATGTGTATCATACAACATTTTACAATGCATTGTGTGAGGAAAACCACACTATCTCGAGAGTACCAACCAGGCCGTACAGGAAAGTACTATGAAAATGAATTCCCGCACACGTGCGAAAAAACAGTTTCTGTGCCTAAGTTTATCCTTAAAAATTCTTAAAAAGCACTTTCTGAGCATACCTATATCCTTTGTGAAATACTTTGTTAGAGAACAGACATTTTTCTATATCGCGTATAGTAACCCGACGTAGCACATGGTAAAGCGATCCCACATAACGCGGTGATCAGTCCCAGACAGCTGGCCGTGATGAATTACGGCTTTTAGGGGTCCGCGGGAATAGTAGAACCTTTTGGCAAAAAGAGGCTTCATCTTATTTTGAAAGGCGAGTAATACTGCATTCATAGATTTTGTATAACAAGTAGCATTGTTAAAAGGTGCATTCCACGAAAAGGTGTACTTTGTCGCATACGTGACGGCTATGACAGCTACCTATGGACAGCTACCTGGGTGTTTGTATTTATAGAGAATTCTCGCACTTTCCATATAATTATATTATTTCTAATATGGAAAGTGCGAGAATTCTCTATAAATACAAACACCCAGTTATACAATTAAGATACACCAAAAATTGTATTCGAAACTTCTTTATAAAATCAAGAATAGGATTAGCAAAACATAGGTACTTTTCACAATAGAAGGAGTTACTGACTGCGAATATATCGAGAAACACCAAGAGAAATTTTGACAAAACTTTGGAAAAAAATTCAAATGAATACGTATTCAGAAGAATCGGAGAAAAAAGAAGAATTTTAGAAATAATAGAAAATATGAAAGGGAAGATGATCGGACATCTTACACGACGTGACTCTTTTATTAAGCAACATCATTGAAGAAAAGGTTGAAGGCAAGCGAGGAAGGGGACGACCGAGGATAAGTTACATGGATCAGATAAAAGAAAAGACAAGGGTCATGTCGTATAGGGAAAGCAAGGACGGAGCCCAAGATAGAACCAGATGGAGAGACCTACACCGACAAGAATCTAACTCTTCAATTTATGATGATGAACTTTCTTAGATGTACGAGAAGAACGGCGTTACGTAACCGACATTTTCATGGAATGCCCCAATAGCATGTACCGCAATACATAATTTTCTAGTAATTTCAATCATTAATATTAGTCATTTTACTTTCCATTGGGTGGATCAATCAGTTGACTACTCATCGAAAAGAGATTTGCTGCCGCGTTGCAGTGGAGTTGTTATAATTGTTCTAAGGCACTGGTCTCACCGCGAGCTACTAAGCTATGAACTTAGGCTATAAACACGAACAAAAGATACGCACTCCCGTGTAAATAAAAGAGACACGGCGATACTCGCCCGGTGGTGATAGCTGATAGCTGAGCGAGTAGCTCGCGGTGAGACCAGTGCCTAAGACCTTTAAATTCAGTTCCACGGAACCCTCTGCAGGACGGCGTCCTTGTTTTTTCAGCCGCTCTAGCGACGCACTCGCTTCGTGTTCTCCTTATCCGTTTTCACCCAATTATTATAAATAATGAGGCTCGCGTTGCGATGATAATAATGCCAATTTGAAGCTTCCTAGCTAAATTAAAGGCAATAGATTATTAAATACATTTCAACTACAATGTCGTGAGCGTTGGAGTTTGTTTCAATTGAAAAGACGTTGGAGCTACCACGATCTACTAATGCGATACAATGAGGGTTTTCTCGAAAACGTATGCCACTAGTTGGCGCCACTTAACCGTAAGGTCCCGCTAAGAAACACAATTATCTAGCCCCAAAGAAAAACTAAGAAGGTATTTTTATTTTTTTATATAATTTTATGAACTCATACAAAACATTAAAACACGAAACTATAGGCAGGCGCTCTGAGAATCTAGACAAGTTTCTGGACCTGACGCCTCAGTGCTGTCGCCCTAGTGAGCGTCATTTCAGAAAACCCTAATTTAGAACCTAATCTTGAGGGTGCGGCTCGACTGACGCGGAGCGGAGCGGAGCTGTGTAAAATAGACCAATTACATTCTTCAAATTCAAAATTCGTAACACTGTGATGCGGTCTCATTGGCCGAGCTCCCACAGCTCCGCTCCACTTCCCGTCAGTGGAGCCGCACCCTTAGGCTTATGATCAAAGCCCGGATGACGGGAGCAAAAATGCACTTGTCACTAGTGCTTAGTTAAATATCGACTATTCTATCGACATCCATACCAACATTTTATGAATTAGAAATGTATTGTTCAATAGTCGTTTATGCAACCGTACGTAATCAGAGGCATTGTGATCTAAAATGTATAAACAATAATATGTCAATAATACCTACTGCCATAGGACAGTTACAAAACCGAAATTAAAAAGCCTAAAACCAGCTTGAATATCTTTCAAAAGTTCAAAGTGCACTTGTTAAGATTATTTTTACATCCTCAAGGAGAAATTATTCACAAGAAATATCAGAATGTGTTGACTAAAGAAGTTAGTGTTTTAATTTTAAAATTTTTATATAATGTGATATCTGGAAAAGAAGTGGAAGTACTAGGGAAACAAAATAAGTATAATTTATTTAAATTTTCAAATAAAAAAATTGTTCATAATATGGATGTCGATAGAATAGTTGATATTTCATTAAGCACTAGTGAAAAGTTCATTTTCGCTCCCGTCGTCCGGGCTTTGCTTATGATCGTTTCGTGTTAATCGTTTATCAGCTTTGCCATCACGTTGTGACAATTATGCAAGTGCGAGGGTAACGGGTAACACGATAACCGGTAAAAGCTTGATCTAAGCCACCTGAATTGCCAATAGTCAGTTTCATTTCATATACATATAATAACTGTCAAAAACTGACATGCAGAACCAAAACCTAAACCTGACATGAATTGCATTTTAAGAGACCACAGTGGGTTCAAAAACGTTGGAAAACTTCGACATTTTTTCTTTGGTATATGACTTCTAATATTTAAATTTATATACATAGCAGTGTGCTACTGCTGAAAAAATACAACTCAAAAAATATTTAAGAAAACAATTTAAGTTATTCCACAAAAAACCCAAATATTTAAGCTCAATATCCTACTATATATCCAAAGTCCTACTTTTGAAATTGAAATGAAATAATTTGTTGCAGGCCGTGGTCCATAATGTCCATATGTTGTTGGTAGGTAAAACAAAGTAATAATATCAATAATTACTTTGCTTGGCCGTTAGTCACTTTCGTCAAAACGATTGTCTGCGAAATGCTGAGAAAATTATAAATGATGAGATGACGCTAGAAAGAGGCTTTAACATTTGACTGAAATCTAGTTACATAAACAACTCGGTAAACTAGGTTTTCTTTTTTATATCTGGTTATAACAGCTATCATCTCAGTAAACGGATATTGAAGTATTACTCTATCTATCCGGAATTTCTTAGATGTTGAATGGAATGTTACGTACAGTCAAGTGCAAAAATATGTAGCAGAAGAATCTTCTTATAAATATGTTACGACGTTCTTAGGTATTAGTTACACAAAAATAACGACAGCTACAACAACAATTTTTAACCATAGATTGTGCAATTGGGCTTAGGTTATCCTAACCTGATCTGATTCGACCCGAAAAAGTTTGTGATCGAGCGGTCATACGCGCGACTGCTACGCAGCATTCGTGGGTTCAATCCCCTGGTCGTACCAATGAGTTTTTCAAGTATCATTTGATATTTACAAGTGTTTTACGGTGAAGGAAAACATCGTGAGGAAACCTGCATATAATTGTAGCGAAATTCCGACATGTATTATGCTGAACCACATGTCAAGATTTAATGAAAATTGTACTAAGCCTCGCGACAATTTGTCACGGGTTTCGGAAAATAAAAAGGAGTTTATTAGCGATATAAGTAATAAGTAATAACATGTTGGTGGCAAACAAGCACGTGGACCGTCCGATAGTAAGCGGTAGCCGTAGCCTACGGAGGCCTGTGAAGTCAGTAACAGTGATATTTTACAATTGTCACACTTGTAACCAAAATATTCCCACACGTACTAAGAAATTCGGCAATTCCTTCATATGCCGGACTATTAAAAAGTAGAATTCTTTACCGGCACAAGTGCTTCCGCATACCTATAAGTTACCCTTTAAACGAAGCGTGAAGAAGCAACTAGCGGGCCAGCAAGGCGGTGGTAACTAACAGGTTACTGATTGTCTCCTGTTCGTTGCCGCCGCGATTTGGGCTCTACTTTTCACTTACGATCAGGTGGAGTGGAGCCACTTTGTTGTGCCAACATAAAAAAAAACTTGTAATTATGGTGAAATAGGCCACTGGTGTGACCCGCCCTTACAATGTGTCCCCCGCCCGTGGCTGCGCACGTGCGGGTCACGTGGCACCGCGTGTGTCCCTGGTCTATTTCGGCCTTGTGTTCTTGTGTTCGCTGCTCGTGACATTGCCTGTTGTGGTCCTGTTGTATTCTTTATGTGACTTATAGTAATATACAAGTCACAGAACATTCTCGAAATTGCGGGAATATACTTGAAAATTTCCTGGAATTTAAGAGTAAGTTCTCACTGAGAATGTTTCCATGTGAACTTAAAAAAAGTTATGAAGAAAATTGTATATCGCAATTACGTAAACATGGCATAAAATATACCTTTAAAGGCAAACAACAATAACGGGTTTGGCATCATTAGATTGCTTGTAAAATTTAAATTGTAGAGAATTTTCTCTATAGAAGTTTCACAACTTATGTAACTCGCTACATTGCTAAACTTACTTATATGAGGGTCGTTTGCGGAAAAATTGTACCTAGTTAAGGCCTTAATCTAAACAATAATCACGATCGCGTCAATTGTGTTACCAAAGTTAGTCATACAACATATATGGTCTGTCCAACAACCTTCGGCAGTAGTAAAAGGGGGCAAATTTAAAAGATATAGGTACGCATTGTTGATCGCTCATAGAAAATTTGAGTTTTTCGCCCTTTTTCAGTGCCGAAAATATGACGTTAATTTTTGTTTTCATTGATGGCCTTTATTTACCTATATGTACCTACATTTTTTTTTAATCGGCCCATGACATAGTGTGACAAAGACAAGAATAAAAAATATTGGGTTAATAAAGAGAGACTTGTAGTTATAATAACGTTATTATTTACAGTCGACTAAGGGATTGAATTAGTGTCACTGACCATTCTTTGATATGATTGATGATGGGCAGCAGCATCATCAGATCATCACTATGATGATGCTGCTGCCGCAGTGTGTCAGTAGACACATTACTGCATCGCCAATCCGCTTGCCCAGCGTGGTGATTATGGGCATTTACCACCTAATGCGTCTTTACGCATAGTTAGTAGGAGAGGCCTACGTCCAGTGGACTGAGATAGGCTGATGATGTATGTATGTATGTATTATTAACAGTATACGAACCTGACCTATCACAACTGTAACGGGTAGTCGATCCATGAGTTGGAAAGAAAAGATACGTTAGATTTTACTCGATACCTAATGCTTTCTATCGCGCACTGACATATTGGAGCGATCGCGATGACAAGCTTAGCCAAGTTGCCAATCGCTAACGCTTAGTAGCGTATCGTAGTTTTCCCTCTATGTTACTCTTTCGCATTAGTGCAACAAATACAGCTGCCTTTCGTTTACGATTGACGATTAAGCGTTAGCGATTGGCAACTTTGCTAAGCACCCTGCTTTATCCAGTAAAACCTAACGTTACCGATACTTGCAAAGTCATGGTACGGTTACTGTTTGTCTGTCTGAAAGTAATGTTGTTAATTTAGCCCACAAGTCGCCTGGCACGCGACAGACGTGTCCCGCTCGGTCCGACGGTCCCATTAGTTTAGCAGCCGTTTGGGCAACGTCAACGATATTCATCTTGGAACGTAGTTATTATGTGTGACGAAAGTTTCAATTCACTCTAATTTTAAATATGTTTTTTTTTTCATTGCTGCCTAGGGATTGGATGAATGCCATATCAAAAACGGTAAGTTATAATACATATACTGTTAATACTGTTATGTTGTATTAAATATTATACTAGTAGGTACATATGTAATAGTAAAGGAACCGTAGCCTATTGCCCGCCTTCCACTGCAAACGGAACGGACTCATTAATGGCTCCATTTAACTTACACCGCTGGTGTGACCTACAGCCGTCCACTGCATACTAGAACTTGGCCAGCAATGAACGTGAAACGGAGCCATTAATGAGCCCGTTCCGCTCGCAGTGGAAGGCGGGCGTAATAGGTATAATATTTATTTATTTGGGATACATACAGCACATATTAATAGATTAAGGTAAACAAACACAGTTAACTCATAAGCCAAAACAGTTTCCACTTAGAGCAATTACAAAATTATTTGCTCCGAACAATGATACAAATAGAATTTAAAAAAAATTAACAGGCATTGATAAATAGTTATAACATGCACGTATAGTATTATAATATTTAAAATCCTACCGAAGAAGCTGGATCAATTTAGCACGAGGCTACGCAAGTACAGTCATCAAAAAATGTAGTGTACTTTATTACCACTGAATTAGAGTCGAAAAATTTTAGGCCACATATTTGTTTGACTGTACCTACGCAGTACGCACCAGCATCATGCACAGTCGCGAACGAAACGCAACTGTCTTTGTCGCACTAATATAAAAAGAGTGACACTGACATAAAACTACGATACGCTTACCTAACGTAATTTATACAAGGTACCTACGAGGAAAGAGAAAAATTCTCACAGCATATTCCTGAGACTAAAAGAAGTAAAAAATGTTAAATGAGTTTTGTTCAAATCTGCAAAAAAAAACATTTTTTTTTAGTTTTTTTTTTTTGATGTTTTGAATGAATACGCAAAAAAGGGATTTTAATAATCAAACTATCGCAAAAAAATGCACTTTAAAGTTTTTTTTTACATAAAGTAGGTAATTAAAGATATTTTTGTTCATTTGATGTCTATCAATTAAGTGTGAACATGGTGACAAAATCGTTTCCTAAAATGCGTTTATCATAGCGTAACGGCCTAAAAGGGTTTTAAGAAGAAATCAAATTTTCTCTTAAAATAGACTGAATCCAAAAAACTTCATATGACATTTTTAACTTCAAATTTGGTCAGAATTTTTTTCCCTTTCCTCATGGGCACATTGTATTGTATTGTATTGATAACAAATTTACTCACTGTACAGTCAGCAGCAGATATACCTGAGCGGGCAAGGTGTCCAAGAAGTCATGTACACTTAAATCGTCAGAAAAATATGAACATCTAAGTTATCATTTTCACATACGCTTTCAGTTCGTCACATATATCTTAACATTCTAGTTTTTCTTTAACACGTACACGGTTATTTAATCACAATGTCAATAACGGTTACAAAGTCAGTGGTAACTAAGCACTCAAATTTAAGCAGTTGTCATTAATATCTACACGCACTGCCAATCACATACGTCAGCAGCCAAGGTGCCACCCGTTGCTTAGCAGTTGTTATTTCAATGGTAACTAAGCACCAACATTTTATATGAATAACTTTCAATACTGTAATTTTTCATTCTGTAATTAGTTCGTTGAATGCAGTTTTTGGAATCCAAATGGCAAACGTATTTTCCTAGCTAGCTTCGGCACCTACCGCTGAACAGGTGCAAAGGAACTTGTCACTTCAATTAGGGTATAATAAGAGTGACCATGACAAGTTCTTTCGATTTGATGATTTCGGATTTCGCGGCAGCGGTCCTGAGGGCTTATTGCGAGCTACGCACGAAGTTTTGCCTCTTTGTCATACTTACGTTCGACATTGCAAGTGCGAAAGAGAGAGGCAAAACATCGTTCGTGGTTCACAATAGGCCCGTTTTTTTTTATACCATGTCGGTGGCAAACAGGCATACGGCCCGCCTGATGGAAAGCAATCACCGTAGCCTATGGGCGCCTGCAACCCCAGGGGTGTCACATGCGCGTTGCCGACCCAATAAAAACTTGTACACTCCTCTTTTGAAGAACCCCATACTGTAGTCCAACGGGAAAACCTCGGCAGCTCATTCCACAGACGGACCGTCCGCGGGAGGAAGTTCCTCTGAAACACCATTGCGTGACCATTTTGGTTGCAAGGTGTGAGGATGAGCGCCCATTCGGTGGCGAGCGGTGCGATGATGAAAAGTGGACGTTGGCATCATGTCGAACAGTTCTTCAGAGCACAACCCCAATGGGTTTGGGTTTCTTAGACTCGTCTCGATATGTGTAAGTTGGTACAGACGATAGAACACACATAAGGAGGCGAAGTCTCTCCTTAGACTTAAGGGTTCAATACCGCCTGTGAGTCTGGGATCGTCTACTATTCGGACAGCTCGTCTCTGAACCGAGTCAAAGGGTGCAAGCTGGTATACAGGTGCTCCTGCCCAGAGGTGACAGCAATACTCCATATGGGGTCTGACTTGCGACTTATATAACAGAAGTCTTTGCCCCAGAGTAAAGTATCCCCTCGCTTTATTGAGCACACCGAGCTTTTTGGATGCCAGCGTAGGGTGACATCGGAATTGGACGTCGTTGGAAATGTCGACTCCGAGGTTATAACTTATCCCTCTGGTTATAACTTATAATTATAAAGAATATTTGATCCATATGTGACAAGGATTGCTTTGACGTCTGACTGACTGACAGCTCACGAAAGCAGTGCAGACTTGTCACTGCATACATCTATCTGTTATGGCAAACTATTCAAAATGGATAATTTCTTTAGAATATTGAAATATGACTTATATTTGTAATAAAATATTTTTAGGTAATAAATGAAGGTAAATAAATAAATAAATATGACGTCAGTAGGTAACGTCAATATTTCATTGCAAGTTTGAGAAAAATAAAATGAAATGAAACAGATAACAAACATAAAACATTTTATTTTCAAAAATTGAATGTTTCATACAAGCTTTTTTCACTGGAGGAGCGTTGGTGACCCACCGGTAAGGCTTTCATTCCGAAGGTCGTGGGCTCAAATCCTGTCGGCTCGTACCAATGAGTTTTCAGAACTTATGTACCGTACCTATGTACGAAATATCATTTGACATTATTTACCAGTTGCTTTTCGGTGAAGGAGAACATCGTGAGGAAACCGGACTAATCCCAATAAGGCTTAGTATACCCTCTGGGTTTGAAGGTCAAATGGCAGTCGCTTTCGTAAAAATCTAGCACTACGCCAAATCTTGGGACTAGTTGTCAAAGCGGGCCCTAGGCTCTCTGGCCGTGGCAGAAGCCGGGGTAACGAAAAAGCAGGAAGAAGAAGACAAAGTATTGTCGCTGACTGTGCTTTACTTCCCACGACCAACTTACACATATCGAGACGAGTCTAAGAAACCCAAACACAATGGGGTTTGGTTGTTTCATCACAAAGTTCCAATGGCTACCTCTACCAGTTCCACCATCAGATCAGCTCTTTGTCATAATAATATTGCATTGTCATCAAATTTAAGCAGCTCAATCTAAAATCAGGAAATGGTTCAAATTTAACTTACAAGATTCGATCATAGACAACGGAACTGAAAACTAAGTTGAAACTAAATTCTAAAAGCTTGTAAAAAGAGAAAAGTAAATAATTTATCCTAAAGTTGACTAAGAAGCACCTGTCAAATGATTGAAGAGAAAAATGTGAGATAGATGTATGTGATGACAAGACTGCACTGCTTTCGATGATTGTCAAAACAGTTACTTAAAATAAGTATAGCTATTTTTCAATCAATATTCAACCATATTTGTACCATACAACGTCTATTTTTCCTTCTTGTTCAGATATATTTGCCTTATTGACTGCTTAGATACCAGTGGTTTTTTAACAGCTGAGGTATCAATGATGTGTTGTATGTTAAGAAATTAATGAAAATCGACTGTTAAGATATTTGTGACTTGTTAAGCGCTCACAAGTAAATACTATCATGACAGTCAACAACTTTTTGAAAGTTTAAATGTTAACCTCTCTTTGGACACCTCGAGTGCATAGTGACTTCTGATGCTGACTGTAGATGTTTATAAATGTACACTGTACAGTTAGTAAATTTGTTATCAATACAATAGCTAACTATCCGTGACTAGGAATAGAAACCGTAGCTAAACATTGAATTACTATGCAATGTTCGCTTTTGAAGTTTAAATTGCATTGAGAACTTTACGGACGAGTGCAAGGGTCTTCGTAGCGTATCTGCACTGCATACGTAATTGGATTGTAATAGGTAGATAGTGACGTTGCAGTCTTTAATTCTAAGTCTGTGGTCTCTCCTCAGTTTTTAACAGACTTCAAAAAAGGGGGAGGATCTCAATCCTTTGATTTTTTTACCTATGTTACTTGATATCTTTTATCATGATAATCAAGTCTTCGGAGTTATAAAAATACATAAAGTCGAATTGAAAACCTGCACTTACACTCAATAGTACATTGTGTATTAAGGGTGGTAAATAAGAAATTGTGAACGAGTGTGAAAGTAAAGCCGAAGCCGAAGGCGCGGGCTATACTTCACACGAGTTAATAATTCTCTTTCTTGTGTGGCACACACAATGTTTTTCATCACACCTATGAGGCAAAAAAAGTAAATAAAACAATACATTTTCACAAAACTACTCTAAAATGGTGTAAATAATTACTCACAATCAGGGATGACCTAAATTTATCATTTTTATAACAGAAATCCGTAATCTTAATGTTGTATGAAAATCCGTGATCGCCCTAGGCCGTAATGACGCATCTACGGCACGCATCGCCGTAGCGCATTGGCGCACTTGCCGAACAGGTGTGAAGAAAAACTCTTTTTCTCAAACTTGCTACGGAATGTTGATGTTACTTACTTTAAATGAAACCCGGAAATACTATGTATCCGGTGTCATATGCTAAGATGATATGTAAAGAGATTTCATGTATTTATTTCACACCTAGGACTGCAAACAAACTGTCTTTTGTTTTGAAACGTCAAATTGTGACACTAGGTCTTGACATTCAGCCACAGAAAAAAAAATAACCTTAGAACTAATGTCTATACCACCACGTAAAAGAATACCTCAGATTTAAAAAAAAGTTAGGCGCGAATATATATTTTTTATGTTTTATGATACTGTACCTACTATTGATATATTTACAAGTGTAATAGTATGGTTCGGCGAAATCAGTTCGTTTTATTTCATGGCAAGTTTGAGAAAAGCACTATACAAATCTCGGCGAGAAACAGGGTTACAGGCCGCGTATCCCTATCTGGCCTCAGTTCCTTCGGCCAGATATTATATCTACTTGGCCTGTAACCCTTAGTTTCCCGTCCTCTATAGTAATGTACTATTGTTTTATGTAAAATGTAGAACAAAGGCCATGTAGAACAACGGGCTATATTTTCAAATTGATTAGGTAATACCTAATAGGGTGGTGCACGACAAAGAAAAAAAATCTTACCTCCACATGGCCTCACTTGTTCTATTATATAAAAGTAGTCTATAAATTCGAGGTAATTTGCTGATTATTTACTGGTCGCTCAAAACGGTTAAACTTTCGCTGATCTCATACAAATCAAAAATGTACACTTCACTAAAATTTTAAAATTGAAGCAGCATATTATGCTTAAATGAGTGGGCCTTATTGAAAATCTATAGTTAAAGCTATGGAAACTCACACCAGTTTTTAAAAAAATAGGGGAGATTTTCTTTTCATACATTTATGTACTGCCAAATTGTCGAATTTTGAGCGACCTCTAAATAATGCTCGATTACTCTGAAAATTGGTATACATTACTTTTAGGTACAATAATAGCCCTGCGGAACGGGAATATTTAAAAAAAAATTTTTTGGACCACCCTATTAGTTAGGTATACATTTCAATAGCTCAAACTAAGTATTGTGAGCAGGATAAGGATTCCAATATTTCACTGAGACATACAAGTGTCGATCATTGACCCACGGTTCAGTAGCTCCAAACCTAATCACAAGGCTACGATAAACGCCCGTGAACAATTTGAACAGGTTACCAGACAAGTTCAAGCACACCTTAGGGTATTATCTGTTGTGCTTTGAGAGTTCATATTTTGCTTACTGTATTGCTACTATAAATTTAATTAAACGGTTAAACTCACGTGTATTTAGTCACTACGCGCGACGTGTGTTAGAGGGCCTAGGTCTCCATTATCAAATACAAATACAAAATAATTTATTGCATGAAAGTGAGTAATTACAAAGGTAACATGTTTATTATAAGATCGTCACAATCGGCCATTGTATGGCGTACAATATTTATAATTCATTTCATGAGATTGATAATAAGAAAAATGTCAAAATGTAGGATAAAAATATCATTTATCAAGCACTGAGTCCGCGTTCACGCCTCGCGACTTTCGAGAGTGGTGCGTACCTACTCGTACTCGTAAATACACGTGAGTTTAACCCAGGGACCGGAACCGTTATTTTCTCCATACAAAATGTACGGTTATTTTTTTCGTTCTTTTTCGTTCTTCGGTATATTGTAAATAGTAATTAATGGAGTTGAGCAGTACATAAAGAGTATAAAACATTTTAAAATATTGGGCTATTTCGAGGTTTTTGTAAAATACCGGTTCCGGTCCCTGGTTTAACCGTTTAATAATATTTATATTTATTATGTCTCACGAAAATTTAGATTCAATGTATTGCTACTGTTCGAAAACAGATAAATGGTGATAGTAATGTCTAATGATATTATTTTTACATGCTTGATCTTAGTATTGTTCGGAGATTGTGAAATAGGCCCCAAGTCAAGCTGGTGCAACTTTGAGGGAAAGGCTAAAAATCATACTAGATGTCAGACATTCAGCAACAAGGCAACACTGTATTATACTCGTACATAATATATATTGACTGTCCACATTAAACGACCTGAAAATGTAACTAAGTCCAAATTGTTAAGCTGGGTCCACACAAGGCGAGCCGAGCTCAAGCAGAGCACAATTCGGCTACCGGCTTTTCGGTGTGGACATTTGAGTCACGAACAAACAATTTCGCTCGTGCTCGGCTCGCCTAGCAGCTTGAAAGAACTAACGATGAACAAAAACTAGCACCAGCTTCTATTATAAACAGTTTATTTAAGAAAAAACCAATAAGCTTCTCAGGCAGGGCTACCAACTTGATACAAATAGAAACAGATTAACTAAAAATGAAAACGACAAAAATTTTACTCGCCTAGCGGGTTCTCGGCAGTGAGTTTAAATGATCTGGTTTGTTCTAGCTGCCGCCACCTCCACACATCGAGCTGGTGATGTCCATGCCGTACCTTCGCACAGCTTTCAAGAAGCCCACGGTTAGAGTAAGACGTAAGTATTTTTCAACTTATCCAACTTAACTTAGGGCACACCTCCGATGTTCTCGGAGGTGTGCAGCAGCGTTTCCGAAGCCCCGCACATAGAGCGAGCGGTGGAACATCCCAGGGGTTTACTCCGTGTGAGTCGGACATAACCACCCGGTTGCTCCCGGGCCGGGTGGTATCCATAACGGATTCCCCTGGGTTAACAAAAATACAAAAAGGGCACACTTCCGACAGTGGCTGATAAAATCAGTGTTATCCATATTCTGATTCGCTCCAATGTCGGCTGAGAAAAGATCTGAAAAGTCACAAAAAGTTCCGACAGACTATTATACATACTTCACCTAGAATTCATCCTGGAAACCGAATATTTTCAAGCGTATGATAGTAAAATGGGGTTTATTTATGAAGATCCGACATGGTCTACTTTGATCTAGGATCCGCAATAGGGTGAGCTCCCGGTTCTGGCTTTCTAAACAAGTATAGTAACGGAACCGGGAATTCCCGGTTTATGCCATACAAATTCAAAACCGGGACCCTTCCCTAATCCGCAACAGATCCGGCAAAAGCCAAAAAGATTCAAAATTGGACCAAAAGGTAACACTGGATAAAATATATGGAACAAACACGTTGACACTTGCACAGTCTAAGCTCCGTTAGTCGTAATGCACGCGTCAAGCGTGCGTGGTCTGCTTGTTCTTTATAAAACAGAAAAAATGCTTAAAGTTTCTGATTCATTTAAAAAAGTGTCGGTTCCATTCCAAGATCTGAGTAGGGTTGCCAATGAAACCCGGACGGGTTTCCCGTAGATTTGTCCTAGATTCCGGACAGCTCCTGGACGGCCTCCAAACTAGGACAATGTCGGTGACTCTTTTCATGTGAGGAAACCACTAATTGACAATAAATGTTTACCTGCATTATTGTGTACAAAGTAAAGTCCGGGTAAAAAATGTGACTTACTCCAGATGTTGTTTTTTTTTAAGTCTTTATCCTAGATTCACAGATTTCGAGATGGCACCAGATAATGCGTCCACGATATCAAAAATATCCGTCACAATAAGAATGATTTACATTACAAAGTCCCATTACCGTAGACAAACCTTCCACCACGCATAGCAATTTGCTACAGGAAAATGCCGTATGCTATATGTAATCACAATCAGCAAATTTCGAGAATTCGTCTCTGTCATTCTAATGACACCTTTGTTCGAGTGACAGGGACATATTAAATTTCTCATAATTTACGAATTCCGATGTAGCCAGCCAGTCTAAAATGTCGTCCGAAATCAAGATGTGAAAGTTGTCAATATGTGAAAGAAATATATCAATAGATATAAAGTATCTTAGTAGTATTCTCACGACTAAAAGTTAATCGGCCCTATTAGGAACCCTAATTGTATTTGCATATTATCAGAGTTTCTCTTCTGAACTGCTAAGCTAAAACTGCTTCAAAACTGCTAAGCGCAAATAAGCAGATGGCGGTATGCCATTAGGTACTAGTCTCACCGCAAGCTACTCTATGCACTACCGGGCTATCCTCCTCCTCGCGTCGAGTTCCTCAATTCTGAGGGTCGTGATTCCCTAAATGAGGCATAACCTTCTTCCGTACAGTTGTTCGCCACTTGTGTCTTTCCTTGGCTGAATGGAGAGCAGCGTGTAAATTGGTGTCTAAGGCTGTCCGAATCTGGTCACTATCTGATTGGACTACGACCTCTTGGTCTTTTGCTATCTACCTTACCAGTAACCATGAGTTGCTCGAGATTGTGCCCTACTTTCCTGGCGATGTGATCAAAGAAGTCAAGTACACTAATTAGACAAATGGAAGAGAGACGGATCTTTAAGTTTAGTTCGTGCAAGATAGACGCATTTGTACGGAAGGCCGTCCACGGGATCTGAAGCATTTTCCTCCAAATCCACATCTCGAAACCATCAATGCGTTGGCCATCAGCATTCTTTAACTTCCATGTCTCGGCCCCGTAGCTGAATATGGAGAAACCCAAGGTCTTAACTAGCTTGATTTTGGTTTGGCGGGAGATGTTACGATATTTCCATATTCCTTCGATAAGAAAAGATAATTGGGTCATCGCACTTTATCCATACCTATGCGTCTCCTACCTTCTTTTTCTTTTTACTATTAGCTATAAACACGAACAAAAGATACACACTTCCGTGTAAAAAAATGAGACCCGGTGATATTCGTCCGGCGGTGATAGCTGATAGCTGGGCGAGTATCGCCGTGTCTCTTTTATTCACAAGGGAGTGTGTATATATTGTTCGTGTTTATAGCCGATAGTTCATAGCTTAGTAGCTCGCGGTGAGACCAGTGCCTTAAGCCCATTAAGATGACAAAATGCCGCGCACCGAGCCAAGTTGCATTCATTTAGCATACATTTGGCAGCACAAACGGCTCAACACAGCTCAATGCCCAATCAGCGTACTCATTTTTATATTCCGACAAACATCAAAGAGGATTCAAGCGAAATAAATTACCTTTTCTGGATTCACTGATTTGTGATGTCGATAATCCGGTTTTGACTCAAACAAAGCTACGTTCAGTTGTTTAGTGAATCACGTCAAATCTTTGTACGAATAATCTCCAAATGAAAGAAAGCAAAGACAATATCGTCACAAACAACAAGTAAAACGAGAAACACACATGACTTTATATGAGTAATAAAAAAACTTGGAAAATAATAAATATTTTTGGGTCATCTTACACAAATCAACCTACTCCTACGGTAAGCTCAATTAAGGCTTGTGGTGTAGGTACTAGGCGATGATATAGTATATAATAGATAGATACATAATATAGATACTTAAATATATAGATAGACAGCCATGACCAAGGAACAAATATTTGTGATAAATAAATACACAAATAATGCTCTCGCCGGGATTCAAACTCGGAACCTCCAGCTTCGTAAGAAGGGTCACTACCAACTGTTGTACAGAATGTTTACAATTTAGCCCGACGGTGATAGCTGATAGCTGGGCGAGTATCGCCGTGTGTCTTTTATTTATACGGGAGTGCGTATCTGTTGTTCGTGTTTATAGCCGATAGTTCATAGCTCAGTAGCTCGGTGTGAGACCAGTGCCTTAATGTTGGCTAGACCAGCGCAAGGCTTCCGTTGTGTCCATTCAATCTCATATCCTATAGTTTTTTTTTGTATTTGGCTTAACTTTTTCTCGGATATGTCGATGTTTAATTTTGTCAATATCTCGTTCCTGCTAGTAAAATATCTAGATTAGGTAATCATAAAACAATTTTACACTAATTTAACTGGCCTCACAGGAAGCTCAAATAAGGTTTGGGTTTGGTACCGATATTAGATCTTGGTAGGCCATATTATTATGTATTCTTTATTTGTGACAAAGGTATAATAGTACATTACTGCAGACGCCGGGAAAGATGGGCTTACCGGCTGAGTAGGTATGGACGGTCGAACGTAGTGCGGCCGGACAGTGATACGAAGCCGGTAAGCCTATTTCACGGCGAGGCATGTATAGTGCTTTTCTCAAACATATGCATTGAAATAAAAATACGACAATGAAAAAAACAGAATTTAGCTGTTTAGCCTGTTCATGAAAACCGACGCCATGTTTTAAAAAAATATTACTTACCGGCCTAGGCCGTTAAATTCGTATGAAATCCTTTACTATAATCCTTATCTATTACCTATCTCGAGGTCATCCGCCTGCAACGTCATACTTTAAAGCCTGTTATGACGAACATAATGACAACATTTCATTACATGTCTGAAAAAATATAATTTATTTTATCAAACGCACAATGCAACAAATACTTATCAATAAAAACCAACTAAAGGTCTTACTAAATTATTAAGTGTATACCTACATATAAAAGGTATGTTATGTAAAATTTAATAAAAATCCAGCACATACCAGGTTTGGTAAGCCCAACGACGTTATGATATTTAAAGCCATACAGACGCTGCAGAAAATGAAAATGTATCCGGTGCGGAGCGGCGTTAAGCTTCCTAACTTTTGCACGACACAGACTGCTTCAGTTGAAATGTACGAGTAAATCCGATATTTCACTCTCCGGTGTAAAAGATGCGAATGCAACGAAATATTTAAATATTTTACTTCAGCTTATCTACCTCATCATCATAAATGTAAGAGTTAGACTCTTGTCGGTGTAGCTCTCTCCATCTGGTTCTATCTTGGGCTCCATTCTTGATTTTCCTATACGACATGACCCTTGTCTTTTCTTTTATCTGATCCATGTGTTACATGTTAACCTCGGTCTTCCCCTTTCTCGTTTGCCTTCAACCTTTCCTTCACTGATGTTGCTTATAATAAAAGAGCCATGTCGTATAAGATGTCCGATTATCTCCCCTCTCCTATTTTCTATTATTTCTAAAATTCTTCTTTTCTCTCGGATTGTTCTCAAAACATTTTCATTTTTTAAATCTTTTTCCACCCAGCTAATCTTTTCCACTCTCCGCCAGCACCTACTTCTCTGAATCCACGAAGCAGACCTGTAGGTCTGCTAGTAACCACGGTAGTAACCGCGAACTTCTTTAAATTAGTAACTTTGGAAAATTTGAGCCTGTCACTCCAACCAAGGCGTCATTAGAGTGTCAATTTAAGAGACAAAATACTCCAAATTTACAAATTTCCAAGTTCGCGGTAGGGCCGCTGGTATTGTGCCTTCTCTTTTCTGGACTTCCTTTGTAACGAACCGTAATTGCGATAAAACAGAACCTTATGGGCAGCGGCCTCTCTCAGTCCTCTGCGGGACATAGGCCTCTTCTAGGAACTATGCATATCGACCCATCTTCAATCTTCTATAAAGTAATAAGCATTCATTGACATTTCAATCCCTTAGTCGACTCTTACAACACCCACGAGAAGATTTAGGGGTGTAACAAATGTAGGTATTCTTAGGGCCTACGCTTTAGATTATACGGACGCTCGTCTAATAAGAAATTGTATGAACGCCGCTAACTGGTGCGGGCGCGTGCGACGGATTTTAATACTAAGCGGAACCCGCGAGCGAGCGCACTCTGCGGGCGTCCGCACCAGCTAGCGTAGGCCCTTACTTGGGTTCAAATGCCACCTCCGGCATTGGTGTACATGCATGCATGCATCAGCCTGTGATAGTCCACTGCAAGACGAAGGCCTCTCCTATTAACTATTCTATACGCATTAAGAGGTAAATCTACCACCCATAATCACCACGCTGGGCAAGCGAATTGGCGAGCGCAGTAATGACCACTATGATGACGCTGCTGCCCATCATCAATCTTTTATCAAACAATGGTTAGTGACACTTCAATCCCATAGTCGACTCTTACGACACCCGCAGGAGTTGGGGTGGTGACAAATGTATTCTTCATTGGTAAACGTCGGTATGATTTGTTTGGTATATGACATCTAAATTTAAAAATATTTCTTATCTGTTCTATCAAGTAATGTTTCAAACAAAAAAACTTAATTAGATGCCCTTCGTTCAATTTCAGTGAAGGATTTATTACTATCGAATCAGAGACGTAGCCAGCAATTTTCAACTTCAATATAGAGCTCGAAAGGCACCCATCTGCACGTGATGAAAATACAATGGGGACTGCCTTCAAATTTCAATTTGAACTCTTATCTATTCGAAATTAAAGTTAAAATTGCTTGTCCGGATTTTTCCGATTTGTGCCCGTTGATTAATGTGCGAAGAATCGATCTGTCCTTGTCATTCACAATACTTATGGCAGCCCTCGTTTTAGACAAACCAATATTAATTGGTTATTTATTTATGGATATGATTGAATTTCCTGCGTAGCTGTTATCTCTGTAGCTCATTCGGGTCGATTGCTAAGAAAATTGTACATAGTCGCCTTCACCAAATAAAAATTACGACCACGTCGATTGTGTCACGAAAGTTAGTCACACAAACTAGACTGAGATAGGCTGATATGATGATGTAGATAAAGTTAAAATATTTATACTAAATCTCTGCCAATAGGCTAGTTATCCAGATGGCTTACGAGTTATGATGGTTATGCGTTTGCCGTTTATCGTGCTACTCATCTCTTTCGCACTTGCATACTTGTTAGAACGGGACGGCAACAACGATAAACGATTAAACACGGCACCATCATAAGCCTACAAGAACAAGTTTTATATGTTGAACAATAATTAGTTTACCGGCCGAGTCGCTAGTTATTAATATTTAATTGCTTATTACAGATTAATTGCAGAAAATAAAGCCCGATGCGCGGGATTTGCAATTTGGGATGGAGGCGAGACAATATTTTAAATATTTGAGTGACCCGTAGGCGGAGCTGGTTTAAGGGGCAGTTCTCCATCGATAAAAACGATAGACCATCCTTAACATAAAATTAAAGATGAATTAGTATGCGTTAGGGATATAAAGCCCACGCTTATTTTATGATTTAATATAATTGGGCGCTTGTGCATTAATATTATGCTAACAATTCAAATCGGTGACCTTATCTATACACCTCATGCTACACACAGTTATTGCAGGATAATATTAAAGCTATTGTGAAAACGCAAATCAAATAATTTACTAGGTAACTAAATATTTTGATTTGTGTTATTATTTTTCCCCAGTAGTGTCACACTACTTAATACTATATAAATTATAATTATATTGGATGTCATATTATACTAAAAAGGAAAATCGACCAAGATCACCAATATCCGAGGTGAACATAATTATGTTTTCATCACACTTACTGCCTAAGCGCGCCATTGTTAGCACGCGCAGCGGGAGTAATCGAAAAGTGAAATTCCCTAGGGAGTAATAGAAATGTCAGTACGTCATTTAATAATGTTTTTTCTTAAAACTTATTTTTTTGTCGGCAAGTGTGATGAAAAACATTGTATGCATCACGGTCGGTAAGCGGAATACTAACTCGAGTCATAAAAGCCTAACACTCTCGTTAGTGATTTCGTGCTTACCTCCCTTGATGCACAATGTACTAATACCCGAGAAAATTGACTGGTGGTTGCTAAGACCAAGTGTCTTCGCGAAGTCCTGCTTCGCCATGTTTTCGTACTGTATAATAATATAATCACTTCCTCATAATATATTCAAAAGTATTATGTGCAAAATTTTATGATCTACGAACAAATAAAATATGGTAGCCGCACCCACATACTAAATTGCCTTTAAAAAAACGGTCCTGAATTTTAGTTGACAAGTGTCACCCCCTCTTCAATGCATCAGGGCAATGAATTTCAATGTCAAACTATAAAAACTTAAACCACCATTTAAAAAGAGTTGTGATTGGTCCATCAAAGTTCAGATTGGCTATATTCTATAAACATTTGTCGAAGATGTTGCGCCGAAATATTATTATGCGCGGTGTTAAGAAAAACGCTATATCCTGCCCATCTTAGTACAATTGAACAATTGTTTCTGGGGGCATTTTTGAGCTGGCGTCAGAAGTCCATGTTATTATAATTATGGTCGCAGTTTATGTATGATCAACATGCAAAAACATAACTAGGTATAAGAATATTTATTATTATATTATGTATTTATTTTAATCCTTTTTTCATGGATCCGATCACGCTGGCAACATTTTCTTCGCTTATCCGTTGAGCGAGAATAAAGCCACCAGCGTTTTCTATCCAATGAACCTGACTCATATTATGTATAATGCATCTGCATAGCACGATACGACGTCGCGTTGTGCAATTTTACAATGTATTTTCTAGATTTCACGTTGCTACATTATGTTACAGTAGAACCTCGATTATTTTAGTATTCAAATAAACCTCTCAATTATTCTAACTGTGCTACGCTTAGTAAGCATTAGGTCGTGGTCTCCTAATTTATGCTGTACGCGGCGTCTGACGTTAGCGTCAACGTTCAATTACGCTCCCACCGACGTCTGATGAATGTAACGCACAGCGTCAGCGGTCAATACGTCCGCCGCAGAGAAGGGCGTAAACTTAACATCAGGAGAGCCGCATCACTATTTTTTTCCCAACATTTATGCATACAAATATTGTTTTCAGTACATATAGTGATTTTTTTACGCTCTAGTGCGAGAAGAGGTTCATTTTACGTCAGGTCGAAATCTTCGGAGAGCAATACGTACCTACTGAAAAACGTGTTACGATACACATGCGAAAACAAAATTCGTAACTCGTGTCGATTTAAAGCACTCCCTTCGATCGTGCTTTAATTTATCTCCCCTCGTTTCGAACTTCATTTTTTTCGCACTTGTAACGTAATGTACTATTTTATGATTCTTTTCACTTTATCATACATTGCATTGAAATATTTAACAGATTCTATGAATAACTCGTCTTTTTCTTTATTAAACTTCGACTTTTTGTTTGACGCGATAGATGACGTTCATGCTGCAATGGTTCGAAAAGACTAGAGACGCGGCGCATAGCTTGAATGCCGCGAAATCTAGACGCCAACGTCGACTTGTGAAAGAAACCACAACAGGGTGCTTAGCCAAGTTGCCAATCGCTAGCGCTTAGTCGTCAATCGTAAACGAAAGGCAGCTAATTGTCTTTGTCCCACTAATATGAAAGAGTGACAGAGAGGGAAAACTACGATACGCTATTAAGCGCTAGCGATTGGCAACTTGGCTAAGCATCCAGTACATCTCTATAGTGAGCGTTCAGGCCGTGGTCGCTTTCACCCGCCGCACGTGGCTGACAGCGGCCCGCCGCCCGCGGCGTCTGAACTGAATGGTGTGCTCGGGAATGCTCGGGAGTGGTCGTTTTCGCCCGCCGCGGGCGACAGGCCGCTGTCGGGCCTGTCGGCCGCGTGCGGCGGGTGAAAGCGACCACGGCCTCAAACGCAGCGTGCGACGTGACGTGACGCCGCGTACGTCGTGAAATAGGAGACCACGGCCTAAACGAATGGCAACTTGGCTACGTAATCAGGTTTCTATTGTCATGACGTTAGAGTGCGTGTTCAGATATTATTCAGCACCTTGGCTCTCCGATATCTTTTATGTGTGAAGACACATTTATCAGCATGCGTACGCATTTTATTTATAGAAAATGTCAGTTTAGTATGGGACCGCGTTCAGCTTTCCGCACGCGTACGCATGCTTACACGTTTCATACTAAATGGACAATTTCATTAGACAAAATGAGTAGACATGCTGATAAGTGTGTCTTCACCCTACGGCGACTGTATAAGTGCAATTTCAAGTTATCGTTAATTTACCAATTGCTTAATTGAATTCGGTATGGCATAATACGTTTATGAGACGTCAATGACCTGTCAACGGGCTGGATGTTCCAGACTAATTGGGGACTCTGTAAACGGCCATTGTGTACCTAGATGGCCTGCGCTCAGGGCTCTAATTACTTCTTATTTAAAACTAAATCGGAGGATTGAAATATTTTGTAATCAATCTTCTATCTAAGTATCTATGCTCATTTTGTATAGATTTATGACTTTTTGCTACTTACACAGTTGCTTACATATTAATGTAACACATACTCAGATTAATATGACAGGTAACATGTACATATATTTTTGGTTGGTATGTCTGTTCAGATGCATATGTATTTTTCTATGCTCATTTATTTTTGTAGCCTTGGATTTGCTCATGGGTGAATATCTGAGCGTTCCAACCGCCTAATTTTGGTGGCATAATTTTTGCCGAAGTTTCTATTCGTTACAATGTGCTACTTTGTCATTTGAAGGAGGCACGGTACCTTATACAAATGACGAAGTATAACAATTATGCCACCAAAATTAGGCGGTTGAAACGCTCAGATATTCACCCTCTGAATATATTTATGAACTTGACTGTACGACGCGAAGACCACTCATCAGTCGTCGTACACTGCTTTAATATCATTTTTGAAATTAGAACATACGACAAACGGCTTAAATTTCAATATTTGTCATAAAGTCGAGACTCCGTTGAATCGTTATAATGTGCAAAGACCTTTATACGGGCCCCTAACTTTACGGAAACTTGTAGCTAACTAAAACCTTTAGCAAAAGTTCAGAAAAAAGCAGTGCGCCTTAAAAGCGGAATTCGTGTACCTTTTACATAATGGAGGGGAATTAGAGAAGGCCAAGGAGATGTGTTAAATGAATTCTTAATTAGGCCGCGATACGGGTCCTCGTTCAAGGTGGCTCCCATAGTCGAAAAGATGGCCGAGGGTCGACTGAGATGGTTCGGGCATGTGATGAAGAAAGATGATAATAATAATAAGAAAGGCTGTCTCTTGTGCCGGCATTTACAGGGGCCCACGGGCCCATCTAGTTGCCAGCTCAAGTCACCGCCTGCCTCGATAGCAAAGTGAAATCATTGTTATGGCAAGTGTCCGGACAACTTTTCTATAGTTCCATCTCTGATCAATCCATCCTCCATCACCATAGCCCATTAGTATTTTCCATTTACTTCTCAATAGTCTCTATGCTCTTGCTGGGACCGGTTTACAGATATCTGGTAATAGCCCGTGAAATAATAAAATAAATAAATAAATATCTTGCCGATATAGCTCTCCGAATCGCTAAACTGAAGTGGCAGTGCGCGTGGCAGCCGATGGCCGTTGGGCGAAGGTTCTCGAGTGGTGGCCACGTAGCGGAAGGCTCAGCGTGGGCAAGCCCCCCACTAGGTGGACTGATGACCTGGTGAAGGTCGTAGGAGTCCGTTGGATGCGAGTGGAATCCTTGGGGCTGGCCTATGTTCAGCAGTGGACGTATTTCGGCTGATATGATGATGATCATTATGATGAAATATCTTGGGAGTTGGGACATCTTACACAAATCGACCAAGTCCCAAGGTAAGCTCAATTAAGGCTTGTGATGTGGGTCAAAGTCAAAGTCAAACTATTCTTTATTCAAGCCTTAAGCATTGTAGTTTCCAAGCGACGATATATATATAATAGATAGATATATTACATATACCTAGATACTTTAATATATAGACAGCCACGACCAAGGAACAAATATTTATGATAAATAAATACCTACACAAGTATTACCCTCACCGGGATTTGAACCCGGAACCTCCAACTTCGTAGCCAGGGTCACGACCAACTAGGCTATGGAAGCTGACAACATGATGAATATCCTGTTAAAAAAGCTGAAAATGAACCAGCGAGCGTGATGGACTAATAACGACCATTGGCATTTGTGCGACTACTGTCAATACTGTGAATACAATTCCAATTCCATGACAAAGTTATCTTAACTTAACCAGCTAAAGTTGGTAAAATCTCGGGAGTACCTATTGCAAACTTAGAAAATCGCAAATTTCGAGCATCCATCTCTGTTATCCTATCGAAAACGTCATTAGAGAGACAGAGACAGAACTTCAAAGTTTACGATTTTCGATAAGCTCGGCCTTCTGAAATGTATGCAAATTAGTTGTAACGTTTATCAGGGTTGTGCGAAATTAATCCTCGTATAAATTGAGTAAACACCAGGACAGTGCCTCCATATTCATCAGTCGGGGCCTTAGCTTATTGCCTATCGGGATTCTGAACCGGTATTTAGGATGTAGAGTACCCCACACAGACTCCACAAGACTGTTACGTCAATTACCTATCAAATTATTTCATATTATATTTAAAACTGATTGGGTTTTGTGCAATGATTATGTTAAACTATTTTGCGTCTATCCACATCTAAAACTCACATAAATCAAAACATCCAATCCTTACTTACATACAATGTGCCCGTGATAAAAGGGATTTTTTTTAAAGCGACCTTACGTTAGGCTAGAGACGTGGAATCCTAAATTTGATTACCTATTTAATTTAAAAACACACAAACTTTTTATAATATTATATGGAACTGACGTTAGTCTTGTGGAATTACCTTTGTGGTATTCATCATCATCATCATCTCAGCCATAAGATGTCCACTGCAAACATACCTCTGGACCTCCACATGTACCGGTTAGATGCGACCTGCAACCAGCGTGTCCCGGCGACCTTCACAAGGTCGTCTGTCCATCTTGTGGGTGGACGTCCTACGCTGCGTTTGCCTAGCCGTGACTCTCCACTCCGTGCCGTCTGCTCTCTCTGCAATGTGGTCTGCCCATTGCCACTTCAGCTTGCTAATTATGGTATTATACCTATCGTATTTCGCAACTCGTCGACAAAAGTAGCCGTAGCCCTATCATGATATTGATTATCGGTAACGTTAGGTTTCTCTCGATACGCACATACAGTGTGTCCCAGGGAGAAGTGAGTAGCTTCTTGGGACACACGGTATAAGTCATACTGTACAACTTTAGCTACGGAAACAACAAGGAAATCGCGAAAAAAAAATGGACATTTTGGTTGCGTATCCATCCATAGGGAACCGGTCACTTTTCCTTGGGACAGACTGTATATCCATTGCCTTGCCACTCTGTCGTGTCTGTTTATGAAATAAAACATTTTTTTCTGCATTTACTGATAATAGTGAACAAGTGGGACACCACAATGTGTTAACACTTTGAGCGTGGGGAACTCCCAAGGGCAGTTCACTGTGGGAGGTCCATTTTCGCTACAAAGCGGAATAATCACGGGTTCGGCTACTAGCGTAGTGCGTAGCACTCGTCCGCAATGAAATGTTAAACACATATGGACATTATACGTGGTCTAACGTGTAAGTGATCTATCATTAAGAATGAGAGAGTTATGATGACAATGAGGATCAGAGGATCTATATTTAGAAAACAAGCTTCAGATTTGTTTGATGAAGTCTGACATACTATAAGACTCATAATGTACTTTTTGTTTAGGTTATCCTTGGTACTTTTAAGGTTCCGTAGCCAAAATTGCGAAAACGGAACCCTTATAGATTCGTCATGTCCGTCTGTCCGTCTGTCCGTCTGTCACAGCCGATTTACTCAGAAACTATAAATGCTACGGTAATGAAATTTGGTAAGAATATGTGTTGTGTAAAACGCTATATAAATGTGATACTATATTGAAAAAAAAATAGGGTGGGGACCCTCCATACATATGTAACTGAAGAGTGATTTTTTTATTCGATGTACATAAACGTGTGGGCTATCAATAGAAAGGTCTTTAAAAATGATTTTTATTAAAGCGAATTAGCGAACCGTTTTCGAGATTCAGCTCTCAACGTCGTAAAAAGTGTGCCCCTCGCCCCCCTCTATTTTATAAACTACGCAGTATAAAATTCTGAAAAAAAATAATATTATGCATATTAATAAATTCTTTCAACGATTTTTTGTTTGATTAAATTATCTCTTATAGTTTTTGAGATACATTGATTAATTAACTGTCATTTTTATTACAAGCTTTATATTAAATTCACTTTGTGTATTATTTTCTTCTTTTTGGTTTATTATAAAAGCTTGTGTTTAAAAACATTTTACATTTAATTTATTTTTTATGATAAATTGATAATGGGACCCTTCGCGTGCGAGTCCGACTCGCACTTGGCCGGTTTTTTCTTTGATATAGGTAATGATATAGGTAGTTTAGAATTGATAATACCGGTCTGCTTAGCACATTATTGGTATGTCAGTATGTCGCCGCGAGATAGATTTTCCATCTTTTACTAACTATATGAATAAAAGAGGGATTTATAGTCTAACTCTTGGCAACATATTGTCGCACTAATCCTGTGCTAAGCCTACTGTAGAATAGATCTAACTCCAAAAGAACTCAAAAATAATAATAACATAGTTTGGTTTGTGTAGAAACTAACCCCCTTATTCATAAACGTCTGCTAACTTAACAAGCCGCTAATAATTGTTTGTCCCTTTTGCTCTTATGGACACGTTGTTAAGACCAAAAGGGACAACGTTTATGAATAAGGGGGCAAATATACTAAAATGAGCAAATCGTCTACCTTGTGAAAGACCTAAAGTGTAAACTAAATAGACCAGATATTGTTTTCAATATTTTTTGTATAGAGCCATTGTTTATAATTATAAACAAAATTATTGTTGTGAATAACAAACTAACCCTACTCCAATTATACTTATTTAAATGTACATACCACCATCCAAATAAGGAATATTCTTAGACTAATGAATCCCATTAATCACCAAATCGAAGACGTTTAGCGACCTATAATGATAGTTCCAACAGTGAACAAGACCGAAGACAACGAAGGAACTACATACCTACTCAAATATAGTTACTTTGAGTAAAATACCAAGCCCTCCAAATTGCAACCCAAATGAACTATGTTGTAGGGCCCATAATTATTGCGGCCATTCACTTTTGTCTTAAGGAACAATGTCCATCAAGTAGCCTCTGACAAGAGGTGTCCCAAACCATGGACAAAAGAATAGTAAAACTATAATAGTGCCGCCAATAATTTTACAAAACTTCAGCGCATTGAACGCCAAGCTAACTCGACCTCGGCACTCAAACTTGGTGGTATAAGTTGAAACTTTTACTCGTACATACCTTACGAGTTATGATGCAAAAAATAATCTTTTCATAGATATATTCATCAGAAAAGATAAATTGAGAGATAATACATTAAATTCAATATGAGTACTGGTGTGCCGTGTGGTGACGGCAGTAAGAATACATTTGTCACCACCCCAACTCCTCCTGCGGGTGTCGTAAGAGTCGACTAAGGGATTGAAGTGTATGATGGGCAGCAGCGTCATCATAATGGAATGGATACATCACTGCGATCACCAATCCGCTTGCCCAGCGTGGCGATTATGGGTTATGGGCATTTACCTCCTAATGCGTCTACACGCATTGTTAATAGGAGAGGCTTACGTCCAGCAGTAGACTATCATAGGTTACCGACAGCAGTAGACTATCATGGTTTACCAGTCATCATCAACAGATGATGACTGGTAAACCATGTAACGCACCTTACCTGTGGATGTTAATGTCCCAATTGAAATGAGTGAAAATGATGATGATAAGGTTCACTTTCCTTACAGGGAAGCTATTGGCTCGCTATTGTTCTTGGCAAATGAAACTTGGTCTGACATGTTTTGGTGTAAATTAGGTACCTACCTATATTTAAATATTAGATGTCAAAGAAAAAATACCTAAGTTTACCAACGTCGAACATACATTGTGTACTAAAAGTGCGTGGTCATGGAATCTTGCAAGTTTTTAGGTTTAAACTTGCATTCTTTATGCTACTGACGAATGGTACATAATGTACCTATGTATGTTATAGAGCGGACCATACACGGTACAGAACACTAATGCCTCACCAGTGTTAATTTTCTTCGACTTTCATGATATAAAGTAAGATTTACCTCCCTTTTATCCCAGTGATATTGTCGTGTAGGTGTGATTTTAGGATTTGACAAATGACGCTTAAAAGGTTAACAGCAGAATTATACGACGCTGTATAACCTTATAAATGATGTTCTATAAGGTTTGATAATCCAGTTGCCACAAAACGTACGGCTAAAAGGGCGGATCTAATTTGCCTTGCAAAGTTACGCCTACAATAATTTGTACCACTTTGTGCGTCTTAATATTAATTGGTCTATCCTTAAACTAAGTGAAACACTTAGTAGAAAATCAAATAAGTTGCATTTGCGAGTTTCAAAGTTACTTAAGTCGTACAAATTGATTTGAAGTTGGTATTTCTTTGAAGTAATCTGTAGCTTTCGGTGTTAACAATAAATTATGTTTTAGTAATGCGTGAGCTCTTAGCACTTTTTGTAGGTAAATAATCATAAATAAATAATTATGTTACTTGTAGACTGGATATAAGTAAACATATTCCAAACATTTAAATATACATATATTATTAAGTTATTTATCTTTGCGTTATGACATTATAATACAGGGTGGCATTGAGTATACCGACAGACTTTACCAATGCATTTTTGACGTAAAAAGAAGTAAAAAATATTATGAGACATATGTCATTTTCGGACAAAAATTTTTTTTTTTTTTAATTCTTTTTTGTGATTTTTTGAATTTTTTATACATGACCAGTAATAAATTGCAGGGAAAGAATTTGTTTTTTTCAATGATTTCATATTTTTTTAGTTGAACATTTTTCTGATACCTTTTTGTCATTTTCTCTAACTTTCGTCAGTGAGTAGGTATGTCAAGATGAAAACTATTAGTGTAAGAATTTTAATCATGGCATTTAACAGTGACTTATGATGAAAATAGTTTTTTGAAAGACATGTAATCATCTCTTAAACTAAGCCGAATCCAGAAAAGTTCATATTATTATGACATAATAGGCTCAAAATGTGGTTAGGAATACATCTTTCAAGTTTGTCGGGTTACTCACTAACCACCTTGTAGACATTGTACATAGTTACTCATAACAAAAAGCTTTAATATATTACCGTGGTAGCTAGGATCTCAGAATAGCAGATTAAGGAGTTTATTTCAAATTTACAATACAACAAAAATTTAATAAAATGTTTCCTTCTGGGCCCAATCGGAGCTGTGGCCATCCGCCCACACCCGAGTTTTCAACTTATAATGCGTAAGCTGTGTCGACCGAACAATACTTTATGAGCGAGCGACGTCTACTTAGCGAGGCTACGGCCTTATTTTGAACGATTTATGATCAGGGTTCGGATATCTCGTAGCACGGTAAGGTGTTAGAGAACCACGGAGTCGATTTTAACATAAAAGTCAACTTATACTCATACTCATCCTCATGTATATTATTAGTTAAAAAATGCTTTTAATTTAATTTTATCTACGTGTTCTGTGGATATTACAAACTAGAAGCTTAGTTAATAATATTTTTGTTTGCATGTTTTTTACGTAATATACAACATAGTGTGGCAGTGTTTTTTTTCATTGAAAATATAGTTTAATTCAATTCCGAATTAGATTTACTTCGTTTATGTAACTTTTGGAATGAGTTTGTGAGTATGAGTTGACTTTTATGTTAAAATCGACTCCGTGGTTCTCTTACCGTGCTACGAGATATCCAAACCCTGTTTATGACTTACCCCGTTATTCATAAACGTCTCCTAAATTGAAATTAGTTATGCATAAAGGAACCATTCCACACGAATTCGTCATTGTAAAGATTGCCTTGTCTGTTTTGATTTAAGGTGTCCAATAGAATGAGAAAATCATGTGGGTTGGTTCCTTTTTGCATATTTACGTCCAATTAATAAGCTGCTGAGTATTGTTTGTCCCTTTCAGGCTTATAAAACCGAAAGGTACAAACAATACTTAGCGGCTTATTAAGTTAGGAGACTTTTATGAATAAGGGTGTTAGAATGTAAGCTGAGCGGACGCTCGAGTGGGGCGTGACGTTAAACAAAAACTGGGGGCTACCTAAATCACTTAATGCGAGTCAGTTTGGGTTCTGCTTGTCAATTTTTGACAGTTCTTCTATGAAACTGACACTCTAGTTTTAAGTAATAGCCTATAACTTGCATGTTTGGTTTAACTGTAAATCTAAGTTGGTTAATAAATAAAATAAATAAAAAAATTAAGTGCGCTCATGCGCTGCACTACATTGCGATCTGATCAGATTATTAGGTCCTAAACTTAGAATAAACGTGTTCTTAACCTCGAACCTAAAACGCTTCTTACAAGAACGCAGCCTTAGGTTTTTGGTGATTCGTGAGGGCCGGCATTTTTATTTAAAGCCCGCCTTATTGGGCCCTCCCGGCTAATAATATAAGTTAGAACACGTACAATTTTATTAAAAGTGAATAAAACAGAAGGCCTACTGCAAACCAGGATCGACTTGTTGGCTCTTTTGCACTTGCAAACCTTCTGGGTAAACTCACTCCATCGTAGGCCACGTCTCTGCCCTTGGCTAGTCTGTGGCCATGAGTAAGCCTATTTCATATAAAAAAAAAAGTTCGATTCAGACCAAGTGCGGGTAGTTCAAAAACTCGTGTGGCTACAAGATGGTGAGGTCGACACAAGCTAGCTATTGTTCAGGACCATGAGTGCAATGTCGTACTTGAGACAACGGAGGTAATATTCGAAGCATATGTACGTGATTATACTGATTATCTCCCGTTTCGTCTTAAATAATGAAGTTTAACGAAAATCTAAAATTAGTCAATGAAAAAAATATTTTTTTTATTGATATAAGATTTCATTTTAACTGTCAGTTTTTGTGGATTGGATCCTTTTTCCTTAACGAACACTTGTAGAGTACATCCGTGGTAGCCTCGCAGTCTGTGACGTAGCGGAGAAGCTCCAAGAATGCCGTCTTCGGTGGTTTGGTCACGTTTGTCGTAGAAATCTACATGGCGACCCTGCCAGGATTACAACTAAAGGACCTGCCATATATGAATAGGTAGAAACATTTTTCTATAAGACTTTTAACTTTCCGTATTCTCGAACTATGATGTCACCAACTTTAAGTAAGCGTTTAGAACAACTGTGTCGTTCCCATGAGTTGACAACTAAGTGTATGACTTTATTTTCAATCCCTCTCTCTACCACCAATATACGGGATACGGGATGAACAGCTTACTTTCTTATCGTCCCGCTCACACTCGCATATTAGTGCGAGCGGGATGGATAGAAAGTAAGTCTGCGTTAAACTGACGGCGGCAGCTATTGGTAAAGATACTGCACACAGAAAGTATACTAACTGCATAAACGTAAACGTATCTTCACGTACACAACGGATGAACATAAAGTAAATTACTAATATTAGATGTCATGTTATATAATATACATAATATGAACCAAATAAAAAGACCTAGTTCGCCAACGTCCGAGGTGGTCGAGTGGTTTAGGCATCAGCTACAAAACGCCGGCCATTTTAGAAAGGTGACACTTAAGACGGTGTAATTACGAGTGATTTTTCTGTGATTTTCGAAATTATCCCAAGGCGGCTACGTAAAAAAAAACAAATAATCATATTTCATAAAATAATTCGTTTTCTACAAAAGCTTGTGAACATGAAGTAAATTACGCAAACATTAACATTTATTCACGCAGCCAACTCATTGCACAGGCACGGCTTTCATCCCTCCGGACCTCATAAATTTATTAAGCGGCCATTTTGTTTTTTGAAAGCATTGTTGTGGGCAAATAGGCCCCGGCTGAGCTTACGGCTTGCGGAACCATTGAACGTAATGTTAAGCTATTTGATGGTAAATAGTGGTCCATTTTACGCGACCTTTGGCTTATTCTTATCCAATTGTACAAATAAAATAAATATAGATTTTCTTTTCTGAATTATTATTTAAGTATCATGTGTTCAGTATAGTCGGATATGCGCGTGCTAATTGCCTTTTTTATTAGTTTATTAGTAACAAAAAAATTTGACTATACGAACCTCGATTATACTAACCCTTAGTAATCAATAAACAGGACGAAAGATAAATTAAAAGAAAAATAGGTACGTTGCTTAGTTAAAATTATTGACATATACATATACACAGTGCTCGCTAGCATTCCGAAAGAATTTAACTATACATTCTAGACATCAAAATAAACAAAAAATATCATGAGACCTAACGTTTCCGTTCCGTTTGACACAAAAAATTTTTTTTTTCTTTTTGTTAGACTTTTTGAATACTTTTTCCCATTTCCAATATTTTCTATCATAACAACAATTTGTTAAAATGATTTTTTTAGGGACCATTTTTTTCTTCAAGTCTATTCATATTTTTAGATTGTCAGGCAAAAGGTGTGGCAATATTAGAACACATTGTGGTAGCATTGTAATCAAAAATAAGTTTTATGACGAGTTACGTCGAAAAACTTATTTCGAAAAAAGGTTAATTATCTCTGAAACCCAGCCGAATCCAGGAAATTACATATAACATTAAATACTCTAAATATGCCCAGGAATTCAGCATCATCATACACGGTGCTCGTGAGCATTCCGAAAGATGTGATGATGATGCTGAATTCCTGGGCATATTTAGAGTATTTAATGTTATATGTAATTCCTGGATTCGGCTGGGTTTCAGAGATAATTAACCTTTTTTCGAAATAAGTTTTTCGACGTAACTCGTCATAAAACTTATTTTTGATTACAATGCTACCACAATGTGTTCTAATATGCCACACCTTTTGCCTGACAATCTAAAAATATGAAATAGACTTGAAGAAAAAAATGGTCCCTAAAAAAATCATTTAAAAAAATCATTTAACAAATTGTTGTTATGATAGAAAATATTGGAAATGGGGAGAAAAGTATTCAAAAAGTCTAACAAAAAGAAAAAAAAAATTTTTTTGTGAAAACGGAACGGAAACGTTAGTCTCATGATATTTTTTGTTTATTTTGATGTCTAGAATTATAGTTAAATTCTTTCGGAATGCTAGCGAGCACTGTGTATATGTATATTCAATAATTTTAACTAACAACGTACCTATTTTTCTTTTAATTTATCTTTCGTCCTGTTTATTGATTACTAAGGGTTAGTATAATCGAGGTTCGTATAGTCAAATTTTTTTGTTACTAATAAACTAATAAAAAAGGCAATTAGCACCGGCATATCCGACTATACTAACACATGATACTTAAATAATAATTCAGAAAAGAAAATCTATATTATTTTATTTGTACAATTGATAAGAATAAGCCAAAGGTCGCGTAAAATGGACCACTATTTACCATCAAATAGCTTAACATTACGTTCAATGGTTCCGCAAGCCGTAAGCTCAGGCCGGGCCTATTTGCCCACAACAATGCTTTCAAAAAACAAAATGCCGCTTAATAAATTTATGAGGTGCCGGAGGGATGAAAGCCGTGCCTGTGCAATGAGTTGGCTGCGTGAATAAATGTTAATGTTTGCGTAATTTACTTCTGTTCACAAGCTTTTGTAGAAAACGAATTATTTTATGAAATATGATTATTTGTTTTTTTTTACGTACGCGCCTTGGGATAATTTCGAAAATCACAGAAAAATCACTCGTAATTACACCGTCTTAAGTGTCACCTTTCTAAAAT
>JALPQI010008509.1:0-46281 GCA_025490895.1 Thaumatotibia leucotreta | reverse complement strand
GTTAGTCGTGTTGCACAGCTGCAATTTTGGTATATTATATAGACCCTATAGGGATATACGAAAATGCATATTACAAGAAAAACAAAATAATAACTTCGGCATAGAACGTAAAAAAACGGATAAAATCGGACTTTTTTTAGTTTTGAACGTTTAACTAAAAAACTATTAGCTTTGGAACACGACTTGTGATTTGTATGAAAAACTTAGATAACGGGCCTCCTGCTTTTTGAATTTCGTGTTTTTACTTTAATAAAAATCAGAAACTAAAAAATGATTGCAAATTTCGCAGTTTATCACGTACTACATAGCTAGCACAACTTTTTTTTGCTTGCAAAATGTGGTTTTATAGTGCCCTATGGTGTCTAAACAACATACCAAAAATGCAGCTATACTGCATGCTTTGCGAGTTTAATGTAAAGTTTGACCGTACTACTATGGTATAGGGGGGTAATTTGTTGCCAAAGTCTTGCTATTTCCGCGACAGTTCGTCCATTAAATACAAAAGCGACACAACTCAAAAACCGTGAAAAATGATTTTATTGCAAAAACGACATTATAAGCACTAATATTTTACGTGACACTAAGACACCTGTCGATTTGACGTTAGAAAGTATCAAAATTATGCAGGTGCCCTTTTTGCACTATCACTCTTTCGAGACTAACTTCAGTGCTAAACTGCCATTTTATCAGTTGCGACTCGATCGTCGACCAAAACGCACGACATTTTTGTGAAAAAGTGCCATGAAACGAAAAAATAAGTGATTACGTTAAAAAATATGTAAGGAATAGTGCCATATTTGTAGATGTGGCCGTTTTGAATAAAATAAATACGTAAATATTATGTTTCTTTATATAAAAAGGAGTCGCAAAACGGAATGTGGCAGCTTTAATTTTAAAATATCCTCTTAAATTTGATTTTTCATTCATCAAAACTGCCGTATTAGGATTTGCAACCTTTTTGAATTAAAAATATATACGAATGCATCAATCACAGGAGCCATATTTATACATGATGCTGTTTTGAATAAAGTAAATATGTATGGTTTAGATTTCTTTATAAACAAAGGAGCATGTACCAGACTGAATAATTGAGTATCTTTTGCATGAAATCTTAAAAAATACATTTCATCTTATAAAAACAGTAATTGTAAAACGTGGTACTACTTTGTATTGTGTTCGTTTTACTTAAAAGTATATTAGCGATTGTGTGGAAGATGACTGTGAATTTTGTGTACCTATAATTGCGACTACGAAGAAACAATAATGGCATAAACTTCGGCTTATTAAGTATTTGTCATACTTTACTATTATATATATTTTTTTACTATATACAATACAAGTAAAACAAACATAAATCTAACCCCGTTGCATGTTTTAACGAATCTAAAAACTTATATTAGTAGTATTTATTTTTTCACTTTTGGGAATGCCAACATAGGGATGATGACTGTATTTAAAATAAATTATAAGACATTATGCACGGCATCATACACGAATAAATTATTACTAAAATATAGACTGCAGTCATTTTTGTACAGAACTTTTATTTAATATAAGTGTAGTATACAAACGTGACGTCACTTTTGTGTATTTCATGTAAATCTTTCAAAAATCGAAAAAAGATGTTGATTTGAATTGACAGTCATCATGCCTATTGCTTCACTACATAGGTAGTACCCAAGTACTAGCGCTAAACTGTCATGTCGTCTAGAAAAAAAAATGTTACATTATTACTAATCATAAGTAGATTTTTAGGAAAGACTTATTATCTCTGCAATTAAATATTGAAAGATATACTTTTGTATCGCCAAAAATTAAGTTCTTGCATCAATTCTAATGAAAAAACTAGTCAACCGTCAAAACATATCAATTTGGATCATTTAGTATGAGATCATAGTAACCACTCCACAAATACAATACACATAGAAAAAACAAATAACTAAAGATGTACTTAACCGATTTTTATTAGTTACGTGCTTTTAGGTGGGCTATTTCCGGTTTATAGTAAAAATAAGTGGTATCAAAGTAAATTCCATTCTCAAAAATATAACTTTGATCGCGTTGTATTTATTATATATTTATTTACGTAAGGTACCACTTTTTTTACATAGCAGGTTGATTTTTGAAGAAAACCGATAATTATATCTGAATTTTAAACTAATACGTCCGTTAAATTCATCAAAATAAGTAACCAAAGTTAAAATTAATCAAAGTAACCCCGGTTTACGGTACCTATAAACATGTTCTGACAATATGTAAGTAAAGAAACAGTAAGGAAAAGGTTTTGTCTGGTTCAGTTTTGTTAAAAAACAGTATTTCTATGTTTAAGACATGATTTTATATATGGTTTAAATGAAATAACTGCTTATTTTTTTGTATTTGTGGCCTTTGATAGAAAAAAAAATATCAGAGTTAATGTTATTTTTTTATGCAAAACGGACGTATACGCTTATAAAAGCTTGCACAGCACATATTACTTTCTATTAACCAAACACATCAAAAGAGGGTTAAAATGCCTACAAATTGATATATAAAACATATAATATTAATGCTGTAAAAAAAATTTGTGAACAAAAAACGAATACAAAATCTTTAAACAGCTCCCCTGGAAAAAGTAAATTTTTGACTTGTGTCGCTTTTGTATTTAATGGACGAGTTGTTTATCCACATTAGGTACATACTACTATACTGTAATAGGCTTATTCCAGTCTTCTGCTGGACATAGGTCTCCTATTATGCTTGTGGACGCATTCGGACTTTACCACGCTGCCACTGTCACAGGCAGGTGCCACGCTGAGCAAGCGGGTTGGCGATCGCAGTAAGGTGTCCATTGTAATGACGCTGTTTTAATGACGATTTTTAATACATGAATGCTTACGACACCCACGGGAAGAGTTGGGGCTAATAGTACTGTGATCGTCAACCCGCTTGCCCAGCGTGGTGATTACGGGCATTTACCTCCTAATGCATCCGTTCACATAGTTAATAGGAGAGATATTTGTCCAGCACCGGACTAATATAGGCTGATGGCGGATTAAGTATATCATCCATCGCTTAGCACCTAAATACATCTCAAGCCTCAATCTGTAGATAATTCCGAGAGCTTGGAAAATCGTATCCCCCTTATTCATAAACGTTTACGAGTATTAACTTAACAAGCCGCTAATAATTGTTTGTCCCTTTTGCTCTTATGGACACATTGTTAAGACCGAAAGGGACAAATAATTATTAGCGGCTTGTTCTTATGGACACATTGTTAACACGACCGAAAGGGACAAACAATTATTAGCGGCTTGTCAAGTTAACAAACGTTTATGAATAAGGGGGTTAGTGGTATGTAACTGTGACATTGTTTGTGTATTTTCTCGACTCTTGTACAGTCAAGGGCAAAAATATGTATACACGTTTGCACCTTATTTTAACGGCATAAGATTAAAAAAGTGTATACATATTTTTGCCCTTGACTGTACTGTCATCATGATGACAGGAACGGCCAGCGACACTTCAATCCCTTAGTCAACACTAACGAGACCCAGGGAAAAAAGAGTTGGGAATGTGACAAATGTATTCTTACCGCCGTCACCGTTGATAGCTGCGTAGCTGATACCTAGTAACACTTTATTATTACCCAAAATTCCTTCCGATCGGGAATACGCGATTAAAGAGCAGGCGCATACGGAAATGTTCCATTACCGCCTCGTATGAATATGTATGGAACGGTCGTCTGTGCGCCGGTAATCAGTTTTGCGGCCGGTTCTGCTGGTGACGATGATTTTGCCAGGTAATTGTGTGTTGCTTGGATTTTCACACAATAAGAAACCTCTGTTTTGGTTTTGAAACAATTAAGACTGATTTTTAGGGGTCCAAGGAGCCATTATAGTTTCGCCGCCGTCTGTGTATCCGGAGTTAGAAAAAACATTATAGTAAGCGGTATCATTGAATATATCTACTGGAACTATAATTTTCACTATTTCCAGTTTATTCCTCGTTATTAAAGAAAATGCCCTATTTTATTATTAATCGCATAGGTGGCATGAATGTAAAATTCGTCACATACACCGCACCTGCAATAAAACAGCAGCAATTTTCTTTAAATCGTAAATTCACTAACAAGTAGGAAATAAAATTTTCTCGATTTTATCGGTTTTCGATCGACTTTACTGAGTTTTTAAGCGGCCGTTAAATAAGGCAGTAAACATGGTAGGTATACAATGTTAGAGGACTATAAATGTTTTTAATGGTAAGCCATTGATCCAGGCTTTTAAGCCGGGCCTTGTTTTATTTTAATAAACTTCAATTTATTTCTCCGCACCCTACTACGACATCCACAAATGAAGATTTTTCTCTGTCGCTCTAATGACCACTTCGTTGGAGTGACAGAGACAAATCCTCGATTTCCGAATTCGGTGTTCGGGGTAGCAGGCCAGTTTCGTTCTGTAGCTTTTCATTCATTAATTCTGAGCCTGTTAGAGTTTGTTCGGAAACTGAAGGCACGTTATACATATGGGTGTGTTTTGCTATCACACGCTTTCACTTTTTCTACACTGAGTTTCCACACTGACGGTGAGCGACTCCATAAGAGCTGTGCTATGTGGATAATGGGTTAGATATCCACTAATTATTTAGACTAATGAGTTATAATCACACTCACACATACGCAGCATAGTGGTAAAGATGTGCTATATACAATCCAACATTGTGATTGGTGAATTGAAACAGCCATAAGTAGGGATAATTTAATCTGAAGATTATCATCGTGTACTGAATTATTATCGTGTATTTATTAACCTATTTTTATAGAAAACTCAAATCGTTTAATTAAACATTTTTTGAGTTGTGTTCCCACTTCCGGCGTTCGTAAGCTCGGTATTTATTCTTTTGTATATGATATCAAATAATTAAAAATTAAATTTATTGACCCCTAACATAAGCTTACATTAAGCATTTTCATAATGTAAATAATTTTCAACTCCCTCAGGTCACGACTTCTTTTTACAACGTACAACCAGAGATTATGTAATACCATAGCAGATGCCACAGCCTTCATAATTTCATTACGCCATCATCATCATGCGTCTCACTGTTAACGGCAGGTTGTCTCTGATAAGACCGTTCGTTAGGCTGAAAGCCACATTTATTTAAAAAAAATCGAACAATTTTACTATTTATAAGTTAAAGACCTGGGCAGGGAGACCGAGCTTTGCTCGCTATCATCCGTTACACTAAGCTAGATCGATTATTTGCCTCAGAAAACCCATACACATGAAATTTCATCGAAATCGTTAAAGGAGACGAGGCGTTTCCAAGTTTCCTAGAAACAATTTGCCCGTTTAAAACTGTAAGTAGCTGCACTCGGTAACTCAATGTCTCGCGTTTAATATCTGAAATGATCAATATGATCACACTCGTAGTATCAAATCAAGATCATATCATAATATCGATTTGCTTCAAAAGACATTTACCGCATAGGGATATGCGGTAAATGTCGTTGAAATTGATTTCCCGTTTCGAGACCCCAAAAATTAATACATGCAAAAACCTCTGATTGAAAGTTTGTGTAGTTGGTCCTAGGGTGCCCCGGAGGTTCATAGAGCCTCTACAAGTCCCTTCCATCCGTTCCTATCCGGGGCAACTGGCTTGGCTTCGCTTCAAGTACTCCAACCTAGTCCTACGCCTCGTACCTTTCACACTCTGCCACCATGTGTGAAAGAGACGACCGCGGGGTCACCCCTCAATAACGTACGAGTACCTATACCTGTATAAGAATGGTTAGAAATGAGTTAAACAGGTTTGTTTGGTCACAAACAAAATAAAGACAAGCGATGGCAACCGAAGCGCCTAACAGACGCTCAGGGAATAGGGATGATGACTGTAGTTAAAATAAATTATTTAACATTGTGCACGACTTATAACACGAAGAAATTATTACTAAGATGTAGATTGCAGTAATTTTTGTACAGAACTTCTATTTAATAAATTGAAAATAACTTAAAAGAGTAGGTCATTTGGCAGTACTCAAACGTGACGTCACTTTTGAGTATTTCATATAAAATTCCATAGTGGTGATCGTTTCGACAGTTCGAAAAAAGATGCTGATTTGACTTGCCAGTCATCAAGCCTATTGTTTGACCGTGGCTTGTCTCCTACATAGAGAAAACTGTTTAATCTACGTCGCAACGCTGACACAGAGGTCTACATGCATTATGCTAAGCACCTTAAAACGACACGTAAAGTGCCAGTTTTGCATCCTGTAGCTCTTAAAAAGGACGTGCGTTTGACGTTTTGCCCCTTTTTTCCCCTCTTGATGTGCCTCTGTTGCCACTTTAACTTTAAGTGGGGTCGCCGTTGATTGTAGGTCACTAGTACTTTAGGCGTTCTTTATGGGATACCTAAGTAATTTGGTACGGTAAGAGAGTTAGGGTAATAGGAAATATGAGAGAACAAGTCTAATGAAAACTTAAATCAAATATTTTTTTATTAACTTTGATTTGTGTTTTTATTTTTCCCCAGTAGTCACACTACTTACTTACTACTACTATATATATATAAAATATAAATATTGGATGTCATATACCAAAGAAAAAACGACCAAGATCACCAACGTCCGAGGTGGGAATCGAACCCACGTGCTCAGCTTTCGCGGCTGATGCCTGCACCGCTCGGCCACTCGGTCTTAGCAACCACCAGTTAATTTTCTCGGGTATATGCAATCCTACAAGGCTAGGCGCCTTGGACCATACTTTAAGGGCAAGCAATACATGCATGCACCTCCTATTCAGAAATATGAACGGTCAAGTCTAATTTTAACCTTGCACAAATCGACGTAGTCCCACCGAAGTCACAATACATAATACACATATACATACAGAAAACGAGCATGGCCAAAGAAGCTCCCAACTATAGTCGAAAACCAAATCGAATCTTTGATTAATTATGATATTATAAAAAATCTCCTTATAAATACCTAGTTCAAACTTAGATAGAACAAAAGTTACAATGATGCTTAATTTACGAGTTGAACTCGTGGATCATAGTTGTAGACGTTGTAGCGTGTTGTTATGGTACCTGGGTCATGCAGATTTTTTTGTATAAGTTAGGTAACAAATCATTCCTGTGAACATATGAAAATGACCCTTCATTCGCTTGTTTTCGTCCAATATGAAAATGAGGGCTCTAGTGCCCTCTCTAGAGCCCTCATTTTCATATTGGACGAAAACAAGCCGATAATGGCTTCTGGTTCTTAAGAATTATGTGGTCAAAGTTCAAACCCTAATTTGTATGTTCCAGAACCGTTAACTTTCGCAATGTCCACCGGAAAGATGTCCGTTTTCGCGAAAGCTGTATGTATGATCCACCTACTAATGATCTTCAAATTCTTCAAAATCTGCCAATCTAAACCATTGCAAAATGGAAATCATAACACGAAGCTCAAATTCAATTACCGCCAAATCTCGAAAGAACAAATAAAATACCTTTCCGTATTCAAATGTATGCGACAGTTGGCGGGATAATCGGCGGCGCAATTAAAACTCGTGCGATTGGGTGTCTCTCCGTGAATATTTATCAGTGATACGGCTATGAACATTTAAGAGTCTAGTTACGGCAGCTACACTTGACATGCTGCACTGAAAAAAATGCTAAGTTGGATTTATCAGATCTTGCGTAATTCTTACCGGAAGTTAAGATTGATTGGGTCCTATCACAATTTTTTTTTTTATTTTACCAAATTTTTTATTTTAGCGTTCTACTAAATTAATTTGGTTGGTTACACCAGTTTTTTGGTGATTTCACCAGTTGTTTGGTATAATGTACAATGTTCTTTGTTGATTTAACCAGAACTCTATTATCGACTTCAACCTTTTTAGTTTTGTTAGCAAGGATTTGTTACATACATACATCAAAGTTTCCTCGTAATATAGCCAGCCTAAGTCACTTTGGTAAATGTTTTTTTTTTTCAGTGTGAATTTAGCCTTCTTGCGTTCTAAATCAGAATCATACTCATTCTTCCTAGTGCTACTCGACATGTGGACAAAAAATGGTTCTCTGGCCTTGTATATGACATGCAATTGTCGTAGTGCTACTGGACGTATGGGTAGAATATGGCCCTCTTAGATCACACGCAATCTTCCTAGTGCTTCTCGACCTGTGGCCCAAATATGGCCCCTGGCCTTTAAGTCACACGCAATCTTTCTAGTGCTTCTCGACCTGTGGTCTGAAGATGGCCCTCTGGCCTTTTATACAGGGTGTAATCGTTAAGTGTTGCCAGGCCATAATTCCGTAAATATAGCAGATACCAGAAAACTTCTAGCTGATATCAAAAGTACGTTACCCAACGAGTAAAATTACACTAATAACTTTTTTTAAATAAAATCAGAAATATCTCAAATATTAACTTCAAACCCTTCCATACATTTAGTACGTAAACGTTCATTCAAAGAGTAGTTTAATACGAATATTTTTTTATTTAGGAATAAATGTTAGATTAATTATTTCATAAACGGTAGTATTATTATTTTATTACAATGTATTCGTACAAATAACGAATCTCTAACAGTTTTATCTGTTATGACATCCGACGTTTTTTAAGGCCAGTAGTCATACTAAATGTATGGGAGCGTTTTAACTTAGTATTTTTAATATTAATCCATCTATTTAGAAAAAGTTATTAATGCAATTTTATTCGTTGGGTAATGCACTTTTGATATCAGTTGGAAGTTTATTGATATCTGCTATATTTACGGAACTATGGCCTTATAAGTGTGGCCACACTTAACGATTACACCCTGTATACCACCGCCACACGTGTTTTTCTCGTGCTTTTCTTTTCCAAGTGTAATTTTTCAAATTTGAAAATATGGCACAGTAGGTACTATATTATAACCCCAAGGTTATACAAATTGTTTATAGGTGCTTATTGGGCGTCGGTTCGTAAATATTTGTCAGTGATACTTATTTAATGGCTTCGCCGGAAGATCAGCGTTGGCTTTCGGGTCGACATTATGCTGAGGCGAGTCCATTACGTGATATAATATTAAATGCTGAATTTGTCTGTTTTGTTTTGTCTCGTCATGTTTGTTATTATATTTGCTACGAATAAATTATTTGTATTTGAGTTTTTTTTTTATACGTTATGAACATTTAAAGAGTCTGGTGCCGGCAGCTACACTCGACTTGCTGAATATAGATACCCTAGCGTAACATTTCCAGAGCTTCGTTTGATTTCTGTCAAGTCTAATACATAAATCAAATAATGCTCACCGAAACCTCGAAAGTCTTTCCATGAGGTATATCAGGGATACGACTGGTCTTCTAAGTGGCCCACATAGCTAATCCTGATACATCATCATCATCATCATCGCTTCCTGACCGATTTGGGCCACGGCGACCGGTTGAACTGACTACTGAGAGCGTCGCTCGTGGTGTGCTCTCATGTGACTGACGTAGCCTATTTTTGCAACAAATGTGCGACTACATTTGCTGCAAGTCAGCACTCCACCTGATACATAATACACTATTCCATTATTTCCATTCGATTACAGAATGGTACCTTGGCTAGGCCAGCAACTCACTGGCTCCATTTTCCCATTATGAGATAACCACTATCTCAGTAAGGATTAATCTAAAGACAATAAAGGGAATACAAAAACCCGCAGCAGATGACGCTGCCGTCTAGACGATTCGTAGGATATTTTGTGGGGGAGGTTTTTTACTATTTAACATTAATATCTCTTTAAACGTCAGTTAGGATTGTTTGAAAATTTTAGTTAGACTGTCGTTGTAGTTTTAATAATGCGGCTTGGCAATGAACAATTTGTGCAACCTCGAAGAAAATATTTAATCACGTTTCATTGTAATTTTCGAGATTTGGACAAACCTATATTATGTAAGGAGTGATGCCTGGATCATCATTCGTTCGTACAACGTCATTTAAAATACATAGGTATAGTTCGAGAAATATTATTTGACCGACTGTTATCTTACTTACGACCTTTTGTTTTGCGTTAACACTTACTAGACAATCAGCAGTCGAGTCGAGCACTTTTCTATTGTCAATGACGCAAAACAAAAGGTCGTAAGTGAGATAAGGGTCGGTCAAATAATATTTCCCGAACTATAAGTAGGTACTTGGATTTGGTCACAAAATAAAGTTTTTTTTTTAATTAATAGTGATTATTGGTTTTCGTTACACAGAATTAGTTTATTAATGGATTACTTAGTGCAAAGTAATGGATTTCTTAGCAACTACCCGAGCGGAAATAATCTTAGGAGACCTTCCCAAAATGTTGTCACATTTATGAATTGTTGGAATGATTGGCAACTCCAGAGTTTGAACTACTGAGTAAACACTGTAAACAGCAATGAAGCCGTTAGTTTCTAAAATAATTATTTACGGACAACTTACATAGTGCGTTTGGGATATTGTTTCAACGTAGGTACACCATAAATCTAAACATAAAAAATATATATTATAACCTATTTCTCCAAAATGCCGCCAGAACCATCTCGGAAATCAGAAACATACCCGTTCAATTAAAAAAAATGAAAATCGAGTCACGATTCTCGGAGAGATCGAATAATATACTCGTACATACAAAAAATCGGTCATATGGAAAACTTTATGAAGTCGATTAAAAATGATATGATTCAAATTCCAACGAATCAAATGCAATACGATACAGTATAAAAAGATCCCAAGAGACCACTAGAACATCCAAAGATAATGTTTTCGATTCAAAAATAATCATTATGTTATCTCCGTACAGTATCTTCAGTCTTCATAATATCGAGCGGCGGGTATTCACAAATTTCACAATTGGCACTACGATACATATTCAAATGTTTTTGAGTAGGTACGTTATCCCGCCTAATATAATATGATGGCAACTGTACTTAATGCGTAATGTTAAGTTAAATAAGTAAAATTTCAGTGTAGCGCTCAGGCCTAATAGCAAATTATCAGTAAAATTACATATTTAGATTCGCAGAAGGATTTGTATTTCAAATGTCTAATCTGACAAGTTAACCCCTCAAATTCGGAGGGGTTAACACAAAAAGTTCATTAGTATTCCAAGGCTCAGGTGTTTATTTTAACAGCTTAAGAAACAAGAGTATAGCGGGTGCAGTGTGCACTTAACCCATTGGAATCCTAAGCCACTTTAGAACTATGTCAAAATGACAAGTAGTAAGAGATTTCTTATAATATATCTGATATGATATAACGTCACTGCGACAAAGTTCCCGAGTGACCTAGGATTCCAATTAGATGACTGTACGATTAATACGAGTGTTTCATAAAATCGTAGTGACAAACTAATTAATGTTTTTCTTGGCAGGAAAAAACTAGCAGACGGTCTGTCCCCTGCTAGTAAATAGGCAGAGCCAGTGCCCGGTTTTTTTACCACAACGATGTCAAATGAGCATATGGCTTATCTGGTGGTAAGCAATTAACCAAACCCTACGGACGCCTACAATTTCAGTGGATTCAACTCATACTGTTGTCAAACGACAGCTTCGTTATTAGACTTAATAATATAGAGTGCTCTATTATAATTTAAATTACTAGTCTTTAGTACAATAATAGGGTCTTTTCCATTTACACTCCCAAACATATGAAATAGGCCGTCTGTCATATCTATACTACTATATTGGCCGTGTTCATATTTATTCGCATGTGAAAACTGTTTTCATTAATTATACGTGAGAGTCCTAGTTAAGAATAAGGTTACTTCTATTGTGATTCATGTAATGATGGCAAAGAGTATCTGGTTAGGTATTGAATAAAACCCATTACTTGTCAACTGCCATTGATGTCTTTAATTAGAATAACCATAGCTATACTCTGTTTGGTTTAGGGTTTAAAAAAAGGTAAACAATCTTGCAGTATCTTTTTATTGAAAAATGCATATAAAAATCCAAACTACCTAGTTAATGAATCAAAAACAATACACTGTAAATATTTCCTTGTTTTATTATGTATATTTGCTAAAACTTATTTTCTACACGTAGTTTTCAATAATTGACCAATGACCTATCTAAAAAAATAGGAGATAATTTTTCGGAATTATTCCAAATTCTCTAGGGGATAGTTTTGCTTCATTTGGTAGGCCGTACGTAACCATTTACATAAAATGAACGCGAGTAGTATATGTATATATGTGCAAAATTCGATACGCTATGCGCTTGTAACTTACTCCATTCCTCTTGAAGCTTCGTGATATGGATCCTGACTTGACAGAGGTCCGCAAATTGACACAGCTTTGACAGCTCTCCTGTCACTTCGATTAAGACGAACTTGACAGAATAATCCATCTGAATGAAATGGACTTAATGCTATTTCATGGCAATATCTACCATTAATGGCGATTTAACGCAATTCATATTTAATGGACTGTGGGAGGACTTCAGCATACAATCAAACAATAGGGCTTCCTCGATAGTCCTTTTATATGAATCTTTTCTTCATTATATTATATAATACAATTATAGATCTTCACATGAAGCCTGTCTTCTTTCCACTCAACTCCTATCTAGATTCTTCTACATGACAGAGACGGCAAGCATTCTAAAGTTGAATTCTATATCATGCCAGCCCCCTTCGTCATGTGAAATTGACTGTAAAGGTTTAATAACTTTACAGGAAAATGATGAATATTGGTCATGTAATGGACAAATATTTGTGCTATATAAATACACGAATAATGCCCTCGCCGGAATTCAAAACCGGAACGTCCAGCTTCGCACTACCAGCTAAGCTACGGAGGCTGACACAAATTGCTAAGAAGAAATTCAAAGGCTTATCAGAAGTTCCCAACGTATTAGGCTCACCTTGGGATCGCGAAAAATAGGCATGTTTGATGTTGAGTTTCAATACGACCAGCGCATGGTAAGGACATAGATATATATGCTGAAAATAATGTAACCTAAGACATCGGATACACGCGAATTCTGGCGTCAGGCCTGCTACCGCGAACACCGAAGTTCGCAAATTACGGGGATTTGTCTCCGTCACTCCAACGAAGGCGTCATTAGAGTGAGAGAGAAAAATCCCCGAAATTTGCGAACTTCGATGTTCGCGGTAGCAGGCCAGTTCACTCCATCAGTCCGTTTGTCTGTTAACTGATGCCAGGCGTTTTTGAACTCGTATATCTTGATTGGTGGAAAAGGGTTATTGTCAATCGGAAAAACAAAAGTTGTCCACTCGATGGTCAAAAATTAACAGCTTGTATAAATCTTTGTTACGATTTTATTGCATAGGGCTGTAGACCGGCGAACCTAGTTGTACCGTCCATTATTTAATCCCAAAATTGGTACAGAAATTTCTTAACTTTAGGGATGTCCACCGAAAAGACGATAACCTAAATCTGTCAATGACCCAAAATTACCATTTAAACCGTTACAACAAGGATGCATGTTCCCCCTAATTTCTTCTGCGCTGTATCTGGCATTTCCACCTACATTTGCAATGTATATAGATAATTTTAATAAATAACAAATGAGTCTTATCGTAATCGCACCTCTCGATAGTGTCGATGAATTATTCAACTAAAACCTCTTAGCTGCGACAACCGCACACAAAATCAATCAAGTATATTGAGACCGGATTGAGTGAGGACAAAATGGAGAAACTACTTATTTGTTCTATTTTGTTATTGAATGGAGGACTCGTTTACTCTCAATTGTTGAGTACAGGTAAGTACGTATTTGTACCTTTCAAAAATGTCGCCAGACTTTCATCTTTACGAGAAAACATGGCTACTGAGAACATCAAAAATCAAAGATTAATGGCCTGGCCACGGCATTGGTCTAAGGCAACCGGCGGAGTGGAAAACCATACGTGCGAGAGGGATATTCAAATTTGGATTCGTTCGCCGCTGCGCTGGTCTGGTCCCCTTAGACCGATGTCGTGGCCTGGCCATAAGGGCAAGTATATACCTCTGTCGTACTCAGTTATATCGAACGGCCACGGTGCTCAAAGATATGTTTTAGTACAGATGGTGCCTTTTTTAGGCTCTAGTGCGAGAAGTGTGTCATTTTACGCCAAAACTTCGGAAAGCCATCTGCACTAAAAAACGTCGTACGAGACAAGTGCGAAAAACATGAAATTCGAAACGAGTGGCGATGTTTTAAAACACGACCGATAGGGAGTGTCGTAATGTACTATAAATATGTACTCTAACGTGACAATGCAGGCCTACTCAAATATTTGTCAACACCCTGGCCGCATTGATATATTTTCGACTGTATTTTGAACTGTACCATTAGGCCAGCCGTACATCTGTAAGTTCTTATTCTTACGTATATTATAGGGACGGAGCTATATTAAGGAATGAGAGGTGAATATCACAATCTCATTCCTTAGTATAGCCCCATCTCTATTACTTACGTAAGAACTTAAGATCTGTACGGCTAGCCTTAGTCTGAAAAGAATCCCAATTGTAATTCTTAAATTCCTCGCGAAACTTTTAAACATTTTTCAATCGTTTCAATCGTTTTAAAAGTCAAGTAGACTAATTGTTTTATTATTTTCAGTTAACAATGTACGTTTAGTGAACCACGTTCCATACATTTTGGAGTTCATGGAAGCAGCCATGAAGGACGTGGAGGAATATGGCTGGTGCAACTTGAAAATACCTGATTATGAGGTTGCGATTGAGTAAGGCATTTTTTGTATAGACATATTATTTAATTTTAAAAATTAATATTACTAACTTACTAGTCACTTACTATATATATATTTTTTTATAATATTTATTTTCAAAACTACAATTTAACTAACCTACCTAACCTATATCTAAGATTGGCCCTTGTGGCATTGTACCGAGGATGCTGGTAGCATTTCCTCGCTGTATCGCAGTACTGATAAGATATATTATTGAAAAGCATCAACGTGGCTATAAAATTATTAGGTACCCACTTTGGTCAAGCGATACCGTGTTTTCTGAATCTTACATTAGGTATCAGTTAAAAACATAAAAAAAACTTCGAAAACTTACGGAAATATAAATAACTGCAAAGTTTAAAGCAGATCACGGTGCTTAGCCAAGTTGCCAATCGCTAACGCTTAATCGTCAATCGTAAACGAAAGGCAGCTAACTATCTTTATCGCACTAATATGAAAGAGTGACAGAAAGCGAAAACTACGATACGCTACTAAGCGTTAGCTATTGGCAACTTGGCTAAGTAAGGTTTTACTCATTACGTAAAACAGGCGATCGTGCTGGCTCCAATAATATATTAAGTCAGTGTGACCGCGATGGCCTGCATAACGTATCGAGTAAACCTAACATTAGGTACCGATACTTGCAAAGTCATGGTACGGCTACAGAAGCCGTAGGTACAATGAGCTGCCGTGGCGTTATAAGAACGCGCATTTATTGTCCATCCCGCCCGTACCTATACACGGACTGGAAAGAGCGAGCGGGATAGCAGATACACTAACAGACAGGCGTACAAACGATTTTTTGAGAATATGAAATGGAGTTTTCCTCCGGTTTTACTAAAAACCAGTATTTTAACTTTTTGTCTTAATTTCGCTTAAAAAAGTATTATGGCAACAGCAGCACTTCAATGCGAGATGCCAGACAAAGATAAAGTCGATCTTTGATTTTATCTCAAAGTTAATAGCATTATTTTTATCTTATCTATGTTTGGTAATTTCCTTTCCACTAGACGAACAAAGAAAGAGTCAATGAGCCGGAATCAGAAAAATATGAAACGGCATGAAAAAAATAAGCCAAGTCTGTAGGAAAATCTTATTATTTTTGTAAATGATTTTATTAAATGATTAATTTCGTGGTTGGCTCAACTTAACTCATGGGGGTTAACTATATGTATAAATAATAATCGGAATTCGTAAAAACAAAACTTTTTTTACCGAAACTAGTACATACAAGTGCGAAAAAAAATAAGTTCGAAACGAGTGGCAAAAAATTGAACAAAAAACAGTACAGATGTCGCTTTTTTTACGCACTAGTGCGAGAAGTGGTTCATTTTACGTCAGGTCGAAATCTTAGGGCCATATGTACAGGAAAGCGTCGTACGATACACGTGCGAAAACGAAATTCGTAGCTCCTGTCGATTTAAAGCACGGTCAGATTTCGGTCGTGCTTTAATTTATCTCCACTCGTTTCGAACTTAATTTTTTTCGCTGTTATTTCGTAATGTACTATTTTAAGCACAATCTTTAGTAAATCTATATATTTTTTTTTTCCTAACAGCGAAGATGTGTTCGATTGGCATGTCAAAGGCAACGTAACCTTCTCTAATGGGTTCGTCACATCGATCCAAAAAGTGGACATCATCCAAAGCACAGTCCAGCAAGTTTGGCGGTTTGACAATACTGACAATACGACCAGCGTGTTTGCTCAGGTAAAACCACAGAATTAGATTTGGATAAAAGAAACAAGTTCATTCATTTGTATGGCGGCCGAGCGTGTCAGATTTTGTACTGAAGTTGTTACTTGCCTATGATTTTAAATATGTCTCAGGCACTTGAGTATTCCTATTTTTTTGTGTTGTTGCAATTAATATCACTTAAGGAGGCATTATTAATGTTTTTGTTCACTTCAACTTACAAAATTTGACGCCCGAAAGCTGCAAGCTGCGATTAAAGACGGACAACTCAGTGGATTTCACTGAGTTCATTTGACACGCTAAGTAGATACGTTTGCTTGATCTATATATGACATCTGTGGGTTTAACCATACCTGCATGCCTAGCCAAGATGCCATTCTGCAATCGTATACGATAAGCGATAAGTCACGTGACTATAATAATGTACATGGTCATATGACTTTGCATACGAATCTGACATTCTCATACATTTATTACTTATCGGCTATCGTATAGAATGGCAGTTTGGCTAGGTGTGCTTTGAAAAACGAGGTTGCATAACCAAGATGCCAATCACTAACCCTTAGGCCCTGGTTTGACGACGTTCGAATGTTTTGTTCGCGAATGTTTGAGAGTGGTTTCTCTGAAACGTCGCCGGCAGCGTGTAACCACGACGTCGACGCCGGCCAGAAAAACCAGGGCCTTAGACGCGAAAGAAACGCAACTCGATTAGTAGCACTAATAAAAAAGAGGCATCATAATCTTGAGATTGGTTCCTCATCAAAGATTTTTTCTCGTAGCACTTAATCGTTTTTATACATATACGCTTTGTCTTCTATATCACCAATGTAGTTCTGCAAGGTCTAACAAAATAGTGTTTTATTAAGGGGCCGCTCGCTACTGGCTCAAATAGGCTTAGTGCCATACCCTTCTCTCCTACTTTTTCTTCATCAGAATACGATACTAAAAGAATTCTTAAATAATAAGTACCATAATAAATAATCACCACTGTTGTACATCGTGTATAAGACTATTTCTCTTTGCAGGCAACGCTGAGGATGGTAGACGTCAGGTTGGGATATGACGTGGAAGTGGCGTTGGAAGACGGTAACCATCATCATTTCACTGGCATCTTTAGACACAACGTCGCGCAGTTTCCGTTTGCGGTAATATTCTTTGACAAGCTACCGCCTCTTTATTTATATCTATTTACAACCAAACCTCCTTATTCATTCTAAAATTGGTTGTGGCATTGTGCCGAAGATGCTGGCAGCATTTAACTATAATATTATTTTTCAGGTAATATACAACATGTTCACTGAAGAATTTTCCGCGACGGTCACCATGACCACTTTAGCAAGGAGCACCAACAAGATGGTTTTTGCTCCCGCCACTGCCCTTACACAAGTTTTATCTCATTCGGTACGAACTTTACCTGTTACCTTACCTATAATATGAGAAGTAATTTTAAGTTACCTTAGCTGCTGCCTATGCATATCCTTGCTAAGTCATCATAGAAACTTCTCCGGGAGTTTAAAATTCCCAGCAATGCACCAAATAATAAGAGACACCTTAAAATTACTTCTCCTCATATTATCACCAGCCTATGCAAATCCTTGCAAAGTCATCATAGAAACTTCTTCAAAGAGCTCAAAATCTTCAGCAATGTGGCAAAATTTGAGGGGGGAGAATAATTAGATATACTCATACGTCGTATCTTATTGGTGGGGCCCTGCCCTTGGCCTACACTTCGACCCATTGGGATCTTTTGTGTAATTGCCCCTATTTCGCCTTCCCCAAGGATTGTACAGCACTGACTGTAGAATGTGTGGCGAAGAAGAGGAGACAGTGAAATACTTGATGTGCAAATGTCATGCCCTGCGCCAGCCATCTTCTTTTTACGAGGGTCTTTGGGCTGATTGTTGGGAATTATTGAAATGTCATGAATAACTTCGTAGCATTCTGGTGCCGTTTTTAGTTAACTACAACTTCTAGGTTCCATCGGAAACAGCAAAAATATGACTACGAAACTATACTTTCAAAATTAAATGGTTGGCAAAACAAACTCAGCCTCAGTGTTGGGTCCACCACCATCAGCCTATGTTAGTCTACTGCTGGGCAAAGGCCTCTCCTATTACCTATACGTACAGACGCATTAGAAGGTATATGCCCATAATCGCTACGCTGGGCAAGCGGATTCGCGATCGCAGTAGTGTGTCCGCTATGATGACGCTGCTGCCCGTCATCAATCTTTGATAAATGTTCAATGACACTTCAATCCCTTAACCCACTCTTACGACACCCTTGGGAAGAGTTAGGGTGGTGACAAATTTATTGCGAAGCACTGCGAATATTGTAAATTGTGTTGTTCAGAAAATAAATAATTTTGAGTTATAAATATTAGATGTCATATACCAAAGAAAAACGACCAAGATCACCTAATGTCCGAGGTGGGGTTCTTTGGTTCTTTGGTATATGAAATCTAATATTTATAATTTATATAAGTAGTATTAAGTAGTGTAACTACTGGGGAAAAATAAAAAGTATAAATCAAAATATTTAGTTAATAAATAATTTGATTTGTGTTTTCGCAATAGGTACGTTCAAATAATTTTGATTTTTATTTTGAATTTGTTTACAGTATGACGTCACTAGTGCCGCTGCAGGTATGGCTGCGTGGGCGACGGACGTGTTTGAACCCATCCTCCTCAATGTGGCTATTAACAAGGTCCAGTTCCCAGAGATTTGCTACAACTGTGCTGCATAATAAGTAATAACAAGTACAACAAAATAGTGGTCATGAGTATGACATTACCGACAGTGTGATGTAAGGACATTACCGACAGATTTTACCTTTTTACTTTTTTAACCTTTTAACCGCCAGAGATTTTTCATGGAGCGTGTCCGTATCGCCACCAATACAAAATTACACCACTCAGATCAGAGCTTGCATATGAACGAAACTGATTTATACACCGTAAAAACCTAATCAGACGTTTGTCTGATTTATCAGACAATGGCGAGGTGAGCTTGACATTGACTGTCTGATATATCAGACTACGGCGGTTAAAAGGTTAAAAGAAGTAAAAAATATTATAAGACATACTTTTGTAATTAAGAACAAAAAATTTTTTTTTGTGTTGTTTGAATTTTTTTTATATGTGAGTAATAAATTGTAGAACACTCGTGTAAAACACTTTTTTTTTATAATAGCTCTAAGGGTTTCAACAATTTTGATATTTTTTGTTTACCCTGATGTTTTTAGTGTCGAATTTATTTATTTATTTGTTCCTTGCCTATGAAATTGTTTTGAAGATGGTTTTAATGTTTATCTATGCATGAACAAAAGCATATTAAAATCAAAATGAATTTTAACTCATTAAAAACGATTTGATGTAAAAAATCTCAAGCAAAGTTTGTTTTGTTGATTTAAATCACGTGACCAGAATAATGTATGGAAATGGTCACGTGACTTTTCGTTTGAATTTGTCATCCTCATACATTTATTACTTATCGCTTATCGTATACGATTGCAGAATGGCATCTTGGCTAGGCCTGCTTAGCTGGCTGCTTGTTGAATTATTATTATATCTGATATTTTTATTTATATCTTTGTTATTTATTGTAGATTTTAATTTTATTATTTTTTTGTCAAATGTTTTAGGTGTAAGATCTGCTATTAATTGTTTTGGCTCCTACTACATTTTAAAATTGTACCTACTTTATTAAATATCCTTTATTTATCAAAATATAAGTCTTTATTATTTATTTATATAAATATTGAGCACAACACAATGTATTATGTTTGTTACAAAGTTGACTCTCTCTAGAAACTACTAGGTTCGAGCTGGATAGTCCGACAGATTGTATTTTATGGGCAAGATCATATCGTTAGAAGACCTTCACCGAAATTTTTCGGGTGTTCTGGTTCTGGGCTGTTTAGGGATACTAAATATAAATATAAAACTGTATAGACATACCTTAACCTCGTAAGGCCCATTCTATTTTTACGACAAGTGAAATAATATCCCAGTGTCCTAAAAAAAGGACATTTTATTTTTAATTATGGGACCTACAAAAATAGTGTCCTAAAAATAGGACGTCGGGCCTTACGAGGTTATAATAAAATAAAAAAAACAACAACTAAGGAATGTTGTTTCAGGATATGATTACGATATATTATTACTCTGAAATAGCATACCTAATATCCATAAAATGCCCTGAAAGTGAACTGCATACTTTTTATGTGAGATTTTGTTTCATTATTGTCAATAAAATGTTTCGTATGTGCCTAAAAGTGAACATTTTATTTAATTACCTCAGTTAGGTATTTATTTACCTATTTTTTTTATTTGCTAAAGGTAAGTAATTGCCAGGTCGTCCTAAGATTATTCTGATCATACAGGCTGTAACCAAAAAAGTGATGATCTGTTTAAATGATTAACCTTTTCAACGCCTTCCCTCTCGCATCAAATTGTGACACGCACGCCAGTATCTATACTAATGAACAACGAAAATAATCATTATCTGTCAGCAACACAGTTACTTTGACAGCATACTCGAAAGCCACTTTCGTGGCTGCTGGCGTGGTAGACAGGACAACACACGGCCACTTTAGTGGTTCTTGGCGTTGAAAAGGTTATTGACAAGATTATTCGAATTTGGAGAATAGGCCAAGTACCAAAACTTAAGTTTGAAACAAGTTTGACTAGACCTAGTTTAGAATTAGAAACTGTAACAATTCACCGTACATATAACAGAATTAATCACCAATTCGGCACACTAAACTATAGTGATGCAAATAGCTAGTTGGGCTGGCAGCGTTTGCTGGAACGTGACTTGGCAGTAATGTTGCCAATTTGTTGCCTTCCGAGCATGTGAGTAAACCCTCAAGTTCTTACTTATTTCGGATATTGTTACAAATAAACTAGAATTTTGTAAAGTTTCTTAACACCCGCATGATCAAAATGTGAAGAAAAACGTGAAATATCATCTTTTTCTTGAGTCCTGAGAACAAAAAGGACAGAGCAAACATAAACGATTGCAGAAAGCGATCAACTTTTTTTTGTCAATCTGACTATTATACAGAAAGCGACCAACTACTATTTTTGTCTGTCTGACTTAAGCTTTAACATAAGGAGTTTGGTTGCTTTCTGCATTGTCAAAAAATCGAAGTTTGTCGCTTTCTGCATAACTATGGTCTATTCTGACTTGAGCTTTAACATATTGAGTTTGGCTGCTTTCTGCATTGTCAAAAAATTTAAGATGGTCGTTTAGCTACGGTCCATTTATCTGACAGATACCGTTTACGACACTGAAAAAACAGCTGTATGAGACAATATTTCACGTTGGCTCCTGTATTGTTCCACTGCGGACGTAGGCCTCTCCCATTTTTTTTTTTTTTTTATGCTATAGGTGGCAAACGAACAGACGAATCGCCTGATGGAAAGCGATTAACGTCGCCCATGGACATTCGCAACACCAGAGGCGTCGCAAATGCGTTGCCGGCCTTTAAGGTGGGAGTACGCTCTTTTCTTGAAGGTTTGAAGGTCGTATCGGTCCGGAAACACCGCTTCTGACAATTCGTTCCAAAGTTTAGCTGTGCGAGGCAGGAAGTTACGAGAAAAGCGCACAGTTGAGGACCGCCAACCATCTAAATGGTGAGAATGAAAACATTGTCGCGTGGTGGCGGAAAGAAGCGGCAGGTATTAATCCGAACAACTCCTCGGAACACTCCCCGTAGTACATGCGATAGAAAATGCAGAGCGAGGCCACATCTCTACGCAGCGCCAGGGTATCAAGCCGATCAGAAATACGTTGGCAGTTGACAACTCGAGCTGCTCTCCCATGCTTTCTTCCTCCAATCACTGCCTGCCACTTTGCGGATACCTTATCCCCACCTATTCAAAGGGCGTCCAATGGTGCATGTTGTATACAGTTGACATCAGATATATCGGTACGGCCAGAGTGCTCACAAATATCTGAACACGCCTCTATTGTCATGGTGTTAGAGTACATATTCAGATATTTCTAAATTCCGTTGCCGTTCCGATATGGAGACTGTATCCTGCTTGTCTATCGAAAAAGCTTTAGATTAGGTGCTTTGAGGATTAATAGTGTATTTTAATTATGGCCAGTGCTTTAAGTACCTACTTACACGTTCCTATAGTTACCAACAAAAAGAAAATAACGAATTAAGGAAGAGGCCACAGTAGCTCATCCCCATTCTATTTGATTAATATTGACTATAGGTACTATATACACGATTCGAAATATCAATACATCGGATTTAAATCTAACTTCCTCCTAATCCTTTGAGTTTCATTTTTTTAATATACATTCTGCGAAAAAGCTCGAAGTCATATTTAGAAACCTCAAACTAGATGGCAGCACCAGTGCGTATTTCATGTGCCTAATGGAAAATAGATTTTGCCTGTTAGGTAGTAATATCAGTATAAGTACATAATGGGTTCTAATTCCAATAGTATTTCTAATCACGACTAAGGTAACGTAACTAAAGTTGAAGAAGTATGCATGCATGCATGCATCAGCCTATGATAGTCCACTGCAGGACGTAGGCCTCTCCTATTAACTATGCGTATAGACGCATTAGGAGGTAAATGCCCACAATCGCCACGCTGGGCAAGCGGATTGGCGATCGCAGTAATGTGTCCACTATGATGACGCTGCTGCCCATCATCATCAAATAATGGTCAGTGACACTTCAATCCTTTAGTCGACTCTTAAGACACCCGCAGGAGGTGTTGGGGTGGTGACAAATGTATTCTTACTGCCGTCACCACACGGCCAAGAAGAAGTATAGAAGTTTGTAATTATTAACATCAATCAGGTGTCAGATATGATTTTTTTCCATAAACTTGGCCGTTACGCTACCGAGTCCATACTCAGGTATGACTCGGTGCGTATAGCTTATATTACAATCTAGATAACTTAATCATTATTAATATTGTGGGATTACATAGACAAAGGAATATTAAGACAGTAATATAAAGAAACTACGAATAAATAAAACATGAAAGCCGCACGCCATACTATATTGCCTTTCAAAAACGGTCCTGCGAATTTTAGTTGACAAGTGTCACCCCCTCGTCAATGTATCACGGGAATGAATTTTAATGTCAACCTATAAAAACTTAAACAGCCATTTAAAAATAGTAATGATTGGTCCATCAAAGTTTTGATTGGCTATATCATTAAAATGTATACATTTGTAAAAGATTTTGCGCCGAAATATGCTCGGTGTTAAGAAAAACGCTAGGTATGTCCTGCCCATCTTGGCACAATTGAACAATTGTTATTGGGGGCATTTATGAACTGGCGTTAGACGTCCATGTTATATATGGTCGCAGTAAAGAAAAAAATATATATCAATTTCATAGTAGACCATACACCTTGCACGTCTCGCGCACGTGTACGACACGCAGCGGTGTGCTATCTAATATGACATTTACATACGCTACAACGCGCACGCCACACACACGTGCACGCGCACGTGCCGCACGCGGTGTGGCATGGCCTTTACTATCTATCCATCCCGCTCGTACTCGCGGAATAGTGCGAGAAAGCCGAATAGAAAGTTCGCGTTAATACAATCGACAACACAGCTGTGAATACAGACAAAACGCCAGAAATATGTATACACACCTTTATGTCCAGGCAATAAAGTTCTGTTTACATATTTTTGGCACTTTGCCTGTGTTCACATGTGTGTTGTTGATTGTACGACGGCAGCTCATGGTACGGCTACAGTGTGAGCGTGATAGACTGTTAAAAGGCTCTGGATGCTTAGTTGCCAATCGCTAACGCTTAATCGTCAATCGTAAACGAAAGGCAGCTAACTGTCTTTGTCGCACTAATATGCAAGAGTGAGAGAAAGGGAAAAACTACACACGCTACCAAGCGCTAGAGATTGGCAACTTGACTAAGCATCCAGCACATGATTAGTACGACAAAAAGAAAGATAGATTTCCCGTCGTTTACTAACTATATTAATAAAAGAGGGACGGATAATCTATCTCGCGGCGACATACTGTCGCACAAATCATGTGCAAAGCATGCTGTTCGATTCGCACTTGCGATTTGCGACGAGTTTTGTATGGAGGCGAGATCGCCGTGAGTTTACCGCGTGCATATTGTGTATAGAAATCGTTTTCAAATCGCCCAAGTGAATCACTAGTGTGAACCAGCCCTTACTAGTACACACAAACCTAACTTGCCAGGATGCTTAGCCAAGTTACCAATAGCTAACGCTTAGTAGCGTATCGTAGTATTCCCTCTCTATCACTCTTTCATATTAGTGCGACAAGGACAAGCTGCCTTTCGTTTACGTTACGATTGACTATTAAGCGTTAGCGATTGGGCACTTTGTCTAAGCAACCTGTTCACACTTGCAATTTGCGACCGAGTTTTGCATGGAGGCGAGATTGCCGCGAGTTCACCGCGTGCATATTTTGTATAGAAATCGCTTTCAAATCGCTAGTGTGAACAGGCCCTTACTAGAACACGCTAAAATACAAACCTAAGTTGCCAGTTCATAGTACGGCTACGGTATAAGTTTGGAAGCTGAAAAAAAATCAAGAAAGGTAGTACCTATTTTTTATATGTCTTAGGGCCTGTTTCACAATCTCCAGTTAAAGCTATCTGTCAGATAAAAATAACACGCTCTCTTTATTCTTCCAGGTGAAAGAAAGAGATAGTGTTATTTTTTATCTGACAGATAGCTTTAACTGGAGATTGTGAAACAGGCCGTTAGTGCATTAATAGTACATTACTACCGAGGCCGGGAAGTGACTGGTTGCCGGCCGAATATATGTAGACGGCCGAGCGAAGCGAGGCCGGATAGTATTCGGACGGCAACCCGTCACTTCATGGCCGAGGTATGTGTAGTATACGTATCTATTTATCACTGTTATCACTTGGACTTCGTAATAATCGTAATCAGCACCAATATCGGCTCCTTGCATCGCAATCACCTCAACACCCCTTCCCGCCGTCGGCCATTCATCATTGATGATAAAAGTCATAGATAGTCATCCCGCGTCTTTAAGCCGTGCGTGCAGGAGACGACAGATGTATGCTTCTCTTTCTCGCATACACTACATCCCTTCCTTATTGTTTAATTTGTTTTATTTAAGTAAGAAATAAAATTAATAATTAATTAACCAGTCTTTTATTTTCAATCAAGTAATTATCAGGAGTTACCAGGTAAGTTTACGTTTATTATTTATTAACTAGGTATGCTCATGATTCTCCCGAATCATGGCACAAAATCATCATCATCAAACAATTAAGCATCATGACTTCCTTAGCTTCCTTAATTCTTTTTCGCATGCTTTATCTTCCTCTTTCCAGATCTGATCTCTATCTCTTGTTAGCAATTTCTTCTATATTCCCACTCTCTCTCTCTCTCTTTTTTTTTTATTTTTTATTTTCCATGACCTGCCATTCACCTTCTATTTTCTTCAGATGCATTATATTACGTCTTAAACGCTGGCCAGACTGACTTTCAACCTCTATATCACCACCCTTAGTCGATATAACCGTATGAGGCGTTGGGTCGAAATTTGGCGCAAGTTTATTTGACTTATGCATATTCCTTATGTAGACTTCATCACCAGTGCGCAAGGTTCCTTCTCTGGCTTTGCGTTTCTGGTCAGCGTATTCCTTTCCCTTTTCTTTTTGTATTTTATCCCTGTCCCTTATATCTTCGTCTCTATGTCCATGGTGTAATGATTCTATCATTGGTATTTTATCTCTAAATTTCCGCTGGAAGAATAGCTCTGCTGGTGTTTTCCCCGTCGTGGTATGCGGTGTACTATTATACATAGTTAAGTAGTCTAGCAGTGATTGTTTCCAGTCTTTCTTTTCAATTTGACTTATCTTTAAGCGCTTAACGATATCCCGGTTCTGCCGCTCCACTTCTCCATTTTGCTGCGGCCGATAGGGAATAGTATTAAATAAATGTATGTCGTTGTTGCGGCAGAAGTCTTTGAATTCCTGACTAACGAATTGTTTGCCGTTATCAGCAGTAATTGTCATTGGGCATCCTAGCCGACTGAACATCTCTTTCAATATTGCTATTACTGCTTTGCTAGATATTTCACGACAGGACTTGATCTCTTTATATCTAGAGTAATAGTCGATAACTACCAACAAATAGTCTCCAGGTGGTAAGGGACCTAAAAAGTCAATGGCGGTATCCACCCATGCCTGTGTTGGTAGTTCTCTTCTCTTCATGGGGTTTGGGGGGTCTGGTGCTGATACTAGAGTGCACCCTTTACAAGCCTTGATCAGTTTTTCCACGTCGTTATCATACCTAGGCCACCATACTTTGGTCCTGAGTCTGGATTTCATAGCGACCACTCCCGGATGGCCCGGGTTTGGGTATCACTATTTTCGTTCCTCTTAGAAGTACATCGCCGCAAAAACACAACTCGTTTTCAAACGTTTTATAATTTTTAATGTCATCATCCCATTTATTGTCATATATACCTTTTTTTACTTTTTGTATATCTAGGTCTTGTTTAGAATGGGTTTCAATCTCTTCGAGTGACACAGCAACCGGTCTTATTTGCTCTATTACATTTTGTACATGGTCTTTTCCTTTATTATTATTAGGTATATCTAGGTCTTTACAGAGTCTTGAAAGGGAGTCGGCGATGTTGTTTTTCCCAGGGCGATATATGATCTGGTAGTCATATGACTGTAGTCTTAAAACCCATCTTTCGATGCGTGCACACGGTTTGGATTTCGGTCCAAATATAACTTCCAAAGGCTTGTGATCTGTTATAAGTTGGAATTTTTTCCCATAAAGGAACATGTGGAAATGCTCCACCGCCCAAACCAGTGACAAGGCCTCTTTCTCGGTTTGGCAATATCGTCGTTCGCAATCGGTCAGAGTTTTATTTCCGTATGCAATAATGCGCGGTCCCTGTGCGTTGATTTGAATTAATACTGCGCCCAAGCCCACGGGGCTGGCATCAGCGAACAATAATGTCTTATCTTTGACGTTATAATATCCTAAATTTGGAATTTCGCTCAATGCTGTTTTAAGAGTTTTGAATGCCGCCTCCTGGCTTTCTCTCCATAGTTCACTTATATCTGCGTTTCTGCCAGTCTTATGTCTCAGTAATTCTTTTAGGGGTTCCGTTGTAGTAGCCAAATTCGGAATCCATTTACCGACATAGTTCACGAGTCCCATAAAACTTTGCAACTCTGCGATCGTGCGGGGAGCTCTGAAGGTCTTGATAGCCGACAGGTATTTGTTTAGGGGTCTTACGCCTTCCTCATTTAATTGGTGTCCTAAAAATTGTATTTCTCCAACCCTGTACACACATTTCTCTTCTTTCAGGACGACCTGGTGGTCTTTTAGGACATTTAAAACCTTTTCGAGTCTTATGTCGTGTTCCTGTTGGTCCTTTGCGAAAACTAAAATGTCGTCAATAAAATTGACGACCCCCTCGCATCCAATTAATATGCGTTCGAGCGTTTTTTGATATATTTCAGGAGCGCAAGTTATCCCGAACATCAATCTCTTATAACGATATAATCCTTTTCCAGATATAAAGGTTGTGATGTCCCGCGATTCCGGGTGAAGCTCAAGTTGATGAAACGCGTCCTTTATGTCTAATTTACTGAATACTTTTGCTTCCCTGATCTTTGGCAACAGCTGATCCATAGTTGGTAATGGGTGGTTTTCTCGTTTGATAGCTTTATTTGCCCGCCTCATATCCACGCAGAGTCTGATATCTCCATTTTCTTTGATTATAGGAACGATTGGTGATATCCATTCTGATGGTCCTTGTACTTTTTCAATTATGTCTTTATTAAGTAGTTCCGTGATTTTTTCATCAACCTTCGCCTCTAATGGAATCGGGATCCTTCGATATGGCTGTGCTATCGGTTTGATGTTATGGTCGATGGGTATTTGTATAGAAATATCCTTTAGTTTAGGGAAAGTCTTGTTTTCAATGGAATTTACCTCTGGTCCTATTCTTAAAACGCCTAGTGCTATTGCGGTCATCTTTCCTAGCAAATTCCTTGAACCTTTTTCCACAACATAAAAAACTGCATTTTCTGATCGTCCAGCAAGTTGGATATTCGAACGGAATGATCCTAGCAGCCGCAAGGGTATGTCGGAACCATAGGCAAAAAAAGTTTTATTCGGTTCTTTTTCTTCATCTGTTACTTCCGCTTTCATTTCCTTCATTTTTTCCCAAGTCTTGTCCATAATAAGGTTGTGTTTACATCCTGAGTCTATCATCATGTTTATTGTTGCGCCGCCGACTATGCAAGCTGCCATATCATCGCCGTTTATATTAAATAGATAGTTCACTTTATCCGAATCAGAGTCTTGTTCTTCCTCTATTTGTCAAACTTCATGTGTGTTGAAGGATTTCTTCGGTTTTTTCGCGAACTTCTTCTGTTTATCTCCATTCTCTGTTTTTTGGTCTTCATATTTTCTTTTGAATGTTTGGCTTTTGCATTGTAGTCTAAAATGACCAATTTTTCCACATTTTAGACATTTTTTTCCTCTCGCAGGGCAGATCTCATTATTAGACAAATGTCCCCAGCTTCCACATCTAAAACACTCTTTTCCTCTTGTATGGTCCCTCGATTTTTCATCTATTTTATTCACTCCTAAAGTGGTGCTCTTTTCCTTGACTTTATACTCATCTAGCTGTCGGTGTATGGCTTCTAAAGCATTTGCTTCTAAGATAATATTGTCAAGGGTCATGTTGTCTCCTACCTTGAGTATTTTCTTTCTAAGTTCTTCTGATGCACATTTTTCAGTTATTTGATCAATAATGTGATCTTCTGCATTGTCAAATTGACATTTCGTAGCTTGCTGCCGAAGCCGTACTAAAAATTTCTCGAATTTTTCATTTTCCTCTTGTTTCATTTGCCTGAAACTATGTCTTTCGAATCTTTTATTTTGCTTTGGTACGAAATAATTATCTAGTTTAAGTATAGCTGTCTGGAAAACATCCTGGTCTCCATTGTCATCTGATGTCACATCTGCTCCTGGTATATTAAAAAATATTTCTTGGAGCTCGGGTCCTCCCCAGTGCAGTAAGCTTGCACGCTTTTTTACAGCAGTTTTAACACCTGCAGCTTCCAGATATATATATAAACTTCGCTTCCATCGCTCCCAACGTATACTAACAGAGTTTGTGTCACCTTCGCAGTCAAACTTCTCAAGCGACAGCGTCGTCATAGTCACTTCCCGTTGACAAGCAAATATTGATTGTAGTAAGCCGCCAAACAGACGTCAACTGTTTAACCCTCACTCAATCGTCATCCATCATCAGATCATCACTTCCTCATTTTCCTTTTTTTTTTTTTTTAGATATTACAGCCATCAACTGTATACCCACTTCCAACTCGTAACAGCCATCACGCTCTACGACGTTTCTCAATATTAAAGAGAAAGTAAAATACCTATCATAACATTACAGCAAAATAAATAAATGGATAAATATATCGTCATGTAATGTAACATATCCAATACCATTTTTTTTTTTTCATTATTGTATAAAAAAAAATCTATTAGCTTTTAATAAACTTCTATTGATTGGACTATTCCACATTGACTGGACTATTCGATTTTATAGATTAAATATATTTACTTCCCATACCTCATCTGTCTTCAAGCCTTGACACCTTTGCTACGGCAATTACCTTAACTCGTAATTAACCATAGGTACTTTGTAAGGGGTCGAAAAACCCCCCACCACACTGAACGTGTTAAGCGGCACTAGCGTTACTAGCTCTTTACAAGTTTACATTGTCTTGCAAACCGAATCAACATAATTACAATTAGTTCGAAAATTGTTATACTTACGAATAATTACGTACGTTGTGAAACATAACATGATGTTTTGCGATTATTAACTAATATCTCAAAATTGCTTCTATCATGATATGTGAGCTAATTTAAATAAAATAGCAAAACAGCAGTGGTGTCCTCATCCTGTCTATAGTACCTACATTACAATTTGAGTACGTTCCTTTATCAAAAGGGTACAAGTTATTCTAATAATTCATTGTAAAGTAAACGTGCATTTCATTTAATTGATATATTCGAGATGTGTAACTAAGTAGGTACATAATTATAACTAGGTTAAAATCTTGCCACAATATTACTGGTAATAACCGGTTTACGCCGGCATCGCCGCGGCCGCCGTGCCGAAACGCCGGGGCCCGAGCGCGCTCGCAGCGGTGGCGCGACGTACCGTATTTATGTACCCACTACTGCGCGAGTTCGTAGTTGTTTTGTAGGTTATTAGCTAATTCAATATCAATTCAAACTCATTGAAAAATATCTCCGATTAGAATCTGATGTAGCATAAACATTACATTCGAATTATTGTTTTAACGACGTCCATTTTGACTCCATTGAAAATCAATGACGCCGTAGCTTTGTTATTAAATAATTTGAACTGATCGCTATTCTGTCTCGATACACTCACTATACACTAATTTGTGCGTTGTGGCCTGATAGAATTGATACCTAAGCTATCTTTTAGTACATTGTTAGCCTTCATAAACTTTTATCAAAGTTTAGCTTACATTTGAAAACTAAGTTAGAAGTTAGGTTAGGCATTCATTCCTTTCCGTTTTAGAAGCGAAATCGTTTTTTACTTACAGTTTACCTCGTCGCCAAAATGTAGTATACGTATCTATTTATCACTGTTATCACTTGGACTTCGTAATAATCGTAATCAGCACCAATATCGGCTCCTTGCATCGCAATCACCTCAACACCCCTTCCCGCCGTCGGCCATTCATCATTGATGATAAAAGTCATAGAGTATACATCCCGCGTCTTTAAGCCGTGCGTGCAGGAGACGACAGATGTATGCTTCTCTTTCTCGCATACACTACAGTATGTATAATGCTTTTCTCAAACATGCAATGAAATGAAACAAAAAAATGTATCTTCTTTCTAAAAGCCCGGCCAGACGGTCACTGACAAGCCCCGAACCTCGGTCAGGACTGACCGTGTAGCCGGTTGTCTCCGACAAAATTCCGTTTGACCTTGGTCATCGAGCGCGCGCTCCTGACCGATGTCGGGAGTGCCGGTTCGGAACCGTGTGGCCGCCTGTCGCTGACCGCGCTAAGCCAGTGCGCTCGAGACATTGTCGCGCGCGCACGTCTGTGACGTTTGTGAACTCTGACCGTAAAATAACCTATTAGCGCAAACGAAAATGGAAGCAATTAGACGCGAACGCGATTTTATCGCGGGTTTATTAGATGAATAATATGAGTATAAAAGCTATCCCTGTCGCACCATTTCCAATAATTCGTCGAATACGGTTTTTTCCATTCTAAGGAAATTAAGAGTATCGTCGTGGTCTAACATATCGACGAGATTTAAATGGCTTAAAACCAGTCTTTGCTTGAGCCATCGCTTCATCCATAACCTCCTTTTTTTAACTTTTTTATTGGCAGTGCTCAAAAGTAATAAAGCTACGCCAACTCTGAAATTTTGAGAGACACGGAGCCATTGCACGTACTGTCGGTCCGCGATTTCTGAACACACTGATGTCGGAGCGTGGTCACCGACCGTGTAGCCAGACAACTCGGACGGCCACCACTGACCAAGGTCGAGCGGTCTGGGGCTTGTCAGTGACCGTCTGGCCGCCTCTTAAGAAATTATAAGTCAACTACATAACTAAGTCTTTGAAACACAACAAAAGTCAAATACGACACCGACACCTCATTTTTTTTTAAGATTGACTTGTTTGATAGTTGCAAATTTTTTATTTAAAAAAGCGGTATTAGACGACGCGGTCGGTCGGGTCCAATTAATCGCATGCAGTGATCGGGGCCGACGGATCGCACCGTATACTACTGCTTTTTAAATATTATTTTGAGTAGTTATTATACATTTATTTTAAATTATATAATTTAAATACCTAATTATAATTGAAAAAAATTGCCAATCATTTTTTTTATACTAATATTACTTACAGATAATTATTGGCTAAAAGCCAAGATGCCAGGTCACAACCCTATGTCAAATGACAATTAAAAAAGAGGTACTTGCCGGCCTAGGCCGGCAACGAGCTACTTCCCGGCCACTTTTTTGGCACTTAACTACAACATTTGATTGCATGTTTGAGAAAAAGTACTTTGTCTATGTTATTATGCAAAGTCCTCAATCTCAATGTCAAACAATACTTGCATCCTATTGAAGTGCGTCATTTGATCGATTGGCATAATGTTGCACTTAATATTAGAGATAACAGTACGTAGGTAGAAGCTTTACCATGAGTTCAGAGTTTTACTTATTCACTTGTAGCGAATGTTTATTGCCTACTTTCACATGTAGGTAATAGGTAATTACATATTATAATTCTAAGTTTTGTAAGCTAACATGGTCATTTACTTACTAAAAACTTACTTATATTTAATATGATAAATATCCAGTTTGAAGTCATATTAATAATTATGATCTTTGCACATTGTTTCCATAAGAAACAGGATTTTACAGCATCGACATTGACAGTGAGTTTGTGTTTCAAAATTATATTATTATCATTTGGCTGCATAGTGTGGGGAAAAGAGTGAAAATATGTCTAAAAATATGTATAATTTATAAATTACTTTCAGACCAACCTGAGCCTGAAAATTAATATACATTCGCATTCGCAACCTAACTCCTCAGCAAATTCTACTCACCCCATTTTACCCTACTTCATTAAAATAGTAATTCAGGGTAAAATGGGATGAGATCAAAAAACGCATACATCGCATTACATGAGGAAAGAAAAAAAATATTTTAAGTAATTAAATATGGAACATATTGTGAAAACACAAATCAAATTATTTATTAACTAAATATTTTGATTTGTACTTTTAATTTTTCTCCAGTAGTCACACTACTTAATACTATATAAATTATAAATATTAGATGTCATATACCAAAGAAAAACGACCAAGATCACCTATGTCCGAGGTGGGGACCGAACCCACGTACTCAGCTTTCGCGGCTGATGCCTGTACCGCTCGGCCACTCGGTCTTAGCAACCACCGGTCAAATTTCTCGGGTATATGCAATCCCTTACAAGGCTAGGCGCCTTTGACCATTCTCTAAGGGCAAGCACTAACTACATGCCCACCTCGGACATAGGTGATCTTGGTCGTTTTTCTTTGGTATATGACATCTAATATTTATAATTAATTAAATATGGTTACTTTATTACGTTTTAAAAAGTAAATCTTGACTTGGCTCCGAGTCACATGATTCTTTACACACTCGATACTCGATAGTCATTTAAAAAAATCGTAAGGGTAACTAATCGAATTATGGCAATTAATTATACCTAATGATTATCTTACCTTGATGAAGATATTATTTACATTGTAAGAGATCAAGATTAAAACGTCATACTTCAATAGTGTACCGGTCACCCGTCCTTTGCATGACAAACCTGTGATAAAAGAATCATAACGATAAATATTGATATTGCAAAATCGATTTTTAATAAGTAGAATAAATGAAAGCGTAGTTCTAAGCATGAAGCTTTGCATATTTTTTTGTTCAGTTTTCACAGCTAATGTGGTTTATGGGCAATGGGGTGAGTACGTATTAATAATTGTATCTTATTCATAATTGTTAAATGCCTGTAATAGTCCATTTCAAATACGAAGGCCCGATGCCACTTCATAGTTTTGTCATTTAATTGGTCCACTATAAATTGCACGGCCATTTTTTAGTGGACCAATTAAATGACAAATTGTACACCGATGTATGCAAAAAATATCATACCACAAAAGCGTCTGGCCAGGTCTCTTTTGTAGTCACTGATCCTATTGTTGACGCCTAATGACTTTGAAAAGTGGAATCGGGCCTTCGTATTTGAAATGGACATATACTTTTTTTTTATATATTTAGTTTCAAAACTACAATTTATGTACATAGATTAAATCTAACTAATCTACTTAACCTAACCTATATCTAAGATTGGCCCTTGTGGCATTGTACCGAGGATGCTGGCGGCATTTCCTCGCTGTATCGCAATACTGATGCGTTGTGCGAGGAAGTCGCCAGCTCTTCGGTCTTTAGTTACATCAACCAGACGTTTCGCGATCTCAGCAAACAATTTACATATACTTAATATACATTCGAGTTACTAGGTCAACACATTTTTCGTGTTTTCTTTACGTGCTGAGTGATTTCGCGCTGTCCACATTTCCTAAGTAGATATTATAGGTGCTATATGAAATTGATTTTTGTATGGAAAATCATAAGGGAAGTGTTATTACTTCTTAGGGTATACTGCTATTTTGCCTAAATAATTTTACTTTCCAACTTATTCTTTCTTTTTGGCAGATGATTCACTTGGCATACCTACCAACATTTACCAAATTATTATTTGCCAACTTTCATTTGGCAAATAGGTTGTGTTAGAACATGATAATGGAAAAGATACGTCTGCGTAACATTGGTTTGCCATGTGATGATTCTTCCAAATGAAACTATGGGAATACTAGTTTGGGTAGTGATAATAATTTAAGCCATAAAATTTTAGGTAGGTATTACTCACGTTAGTTATATTATATTATAACGTATGATAGTTGAAACTTTACACTCATGTTTCGTATTTTCTTTATTTTTCAGCCAGCCGTGTATTTTTAGAGGAAGCTGAAGCTTTCTTCCAAAAAGCGATGCAAGAAACTATACTAGAATTGGAGGATCGGGGTTTTAGCAATCTTAAACTACTTGATATAACGCAAACTATAAGGTGTGTGTATTATTATTTACATACTGTGTTCTTTGGTCATTGATAGTAAAGTTACACTAACTACTAACTACATAATACACTCGTATGGGGCGTATTCGAAAATCACGAATTTCAAGCATCTGCTTTCGCCATTGATTACGTGTCGATTTTCGAAAATCGCAGTAGGTCTACTGCGGTTTTCAGTGGCTGGTAAAAATAATTCAAAAAAACATTTATATACGAAGAATACTGTTCTTTTCATCATCATCAGCTTATTTCAGCCCTCTTCTAGACATAGGCCTCTCCTATACGTAGGTAATATATTATAGACACATAGGTAATGCCCATAATATAATCGCCACGCTGGGCAAGATGGTGGCTTACGGTGGTCAAGCGTAGGGCGTGCAAACCGGTTTTTATTTGTATGAGATTACTATGAATAACCGGTTACTAACCGGTTTTTCCATACTTTCCAAAACCGGTTTGCACTCCCTAGTCAAGCGTTTTTCGTTTGTCGTGCTACGCGTCGTGTTCGCACTTCCAGAATTGTTAGAAGGACGACAAAGACGATAAAAGATTAGACGCGGTAGCAGTACCAATACCAACATTTATAAATTATATTATCATAATCATAAGCCTACAGGTTGGCAACCGCAGTAGTGTGTCCACTATGCGCTGCGGCCCTACCGCGAAAAATGAAATTTGTAAATTTCGAGGATTTGTCTCTCTCACTCTAATGACGCCTTCGTTTGAGTGACAGAGAAAAATCCTCGAAATTTCCGAATTTCGACTTTTGCGGTAGTAGGCCTGCTTACTATCTGATACTTATTATATTACCTTAGTTGATTCTTATGTCTACTGGAAGAGTTAGGGTTATGACTTGTGACGGTGACTAATGTAGGTATGTTACTGTTATCGCCAGGCGGCATAATTTTAAAATATTCTAAATTTTCCTTTTACAGTCAACAAATGTACAAATGGCTCGTCGCAGGTAACGTCACGTACACAAATGGCTTCCTAATTTCTATTCAAAAGATGGACGTGTCAAACATCGTCCAGCAGACTTCTACGAGCACGATAGATGGCGTTGTCAACAACCTTGTTTCGGTCTCTGGTCGGCTGAATATCAGGGATATGAAGGTATAGTTTACCTAGGAATCAAGGAAACAACCTGTCAAAGTTTTACTGTAAGAAACCTATCCATTGCTCTACTTTATAGAGTACAGTCAGCAGCAGATATTGCTAATCTGGTAGGGTGTTCACAATGATTATAAACACTCTTATATTCTTAGCAATAAAGTCGTGCCAATTTTATTTTGAACACCCTGCTCGCTTAGCGATATGTGCTGCTGACTGTACAGATTTGAGCGAAAAGTAATCTAACTAACCTTCCAACGTATAAAACAGACAAAACTGTATTTCAAATTTGAACCTACTGAACTATTAATAAATACAGTTCAAAACCAAAGTGGCCATAAGGTAACGGTACGAGTGCTCGACGCTGCATTAGCATTAACACGTGCACTTTATTATATTATCTAATAGTTATAAAGATAAACGTTAGAAAACGAAGATTATTCGATATTCGTTTTGAAACCATGCCACTTTCACCCGTTCAGTCAAGGCTCAGACAGTCTGTCAGGTATCTCTTTGAAGGTAGATACTAACTAGCTATTACTTACACACGTATTAGCTTAAATAATGTAAGAAGTATGTAATTAATTTCTTCTCCATCGTTTCATCTTATCACTAACAAATCAAATCGACGTTTTGATTTGGTCACTCCATCCGAAATTCTGTTACCTTAGCATTTCTGTAGGGCGTGCAAACCGATTTTTATTTGTATGAGATTACGATGAATAACCAGTTATTAACCGGTTTTTTCAATAGGTTGGTACTTTCCAAAACCGGTTTGCATTCCTTATATTTCTATTTATTTTGTCCATTTTTATAATTTTGAATTTATGGGTATATTTTGAGTTATTTCTACTCAAAATCACGAGCTCTTTCGATCTCAATGGAAAAATAATGTGAATGATTAGTTACAATTCTCCATACACTTTGTATGGCTGGGACTAATTTTTCAGGCATTTTTTTTTCGTTTAGGATCGAATGCGCTCGTGATTCTGAGTAGAAAGAACCCAAAATTACCCATAAATCCCAAATTCTGAAAACGGACAAAATATAAAGATAGGTCTATATTTCTTTGTTTTTAGATTGGCTATGATGTCATTGCTGAATTAGAAGAAAATGGCGACCACAGATTTACAGGAACATTCGTCCACACTCTGTTATTCTATACATTCCGTGTAAGTGTTTACCATGCATATTTATTATCCATTATGACAAATGAATGATGACAAATGTATTCTTATTGCCGTGGTGAAGGCAGTAAGAATACATTTGTCATCACCCCAACTCCTCCTGCGGGTGTCGTAAGAGTCGACTAAGGGGTTGAAGTGTCACTGACCATTATTTGATAAAAGATTGATGATGGGCAGCAGCGTCATCATAGTGGACACATTACTGCGTTCGTTCGTTAGGACGTAGGTTCTGCAATGGACTATCATAGGCTAATGATGATTGGCAATATTAACATCTTGGCTACGCACCCAGCAGTACCTACTACCGCAAATGTAATTTTCAAAAAGTTTGTACCTACATTTGGATCACGTCTTCGATATTGATAAAAAATATTAGGCTGGTAGATAGAGTCAATGATGCTTAGCAAGATCTACCACATTTCCCAAAATGTACCAGGAAGTTTGTATGGACTTTTCCATTTTTCTTACCAGATTCCTATACATTCTTGGTAACAAAAAAAGGAATGTTTTATACAGACATTTTGGAACATTTTGGGAAATGTGGTGCATCATTGACTCTACCAGGCTACCTATTTCTATCAATATCAAAGACGTATTCCAAAAGTACAAACTTTTTGAGAAATGCTGAAATATAAAAAACGTGTCACGACACTAGACTAAGGCTGCGTTTCCACCAGAGATGTGCGAGTTTACGTGTGGAAATGCGGTACGCATATCCCCACGTAAAAAATCCCATCAACCCTGGTATACCCACTAAAACCCCACGGTCTTCCGACTCGCCGCATTTGAGCGAGGCTATGAGAACTCCGAAGAACACTTCCGTGACCTCGCTGGCGGGTGTCCTGGGTGCTTAGCCAAGTTGCCAATCGCTAACGCTTGCTAGCGCATCGTAGTTTTCCCTCTTTGTCGCACTAATATGAAGGAGTGACAGAGAGGGAAAACTACGATGCGCTAGCAAGCGCTAGCGATTGGCAACTTGGCTAAGCATCCAGACATCCGACTCATCGTAAGGAGTTTGTACTCCGGCTGTCTGTAGGGCGTACCTATGTAGCACTGTCTGTTGCCCCTAGGCCAACTAAAGATTTATTTTAACCTCTTTCAGATATCCAAAAACTTGCAGACACAACAGATAAGTGTGACTGGGTCACTTGACAGTTTATCCGGCGGATTAGACAGAATGCAATACATGCCCTCTAACAACATTACTCAAGTGATTTCCAGAACTGTAAGTAGAAGAAATTGTTGTTGCAAGATTCTAAGTTAGTACCTAGCTGGTATAAAATAGATTAGTAATTTATAAACAGTTGTAGGAATGTAATTATTTATTCATCGAAAAGTCGAAAGTTGCTCTTCCGTCCCTAGGGTAAGTAATTTGTCATCTCTCCTGGGTGCTTAGACAAGTTGCCAATCGCTAACGCTTAATCGTCAATCGTAAACGAAAGGCAGCTAACTGTCTTTGTCGCACTGACATGAAAGAGTGACAGAGAGGGAGAACTACGATACACTACTAAGCGCTAGCGATTGGCAACTTGGCTAAGCATCCTGGTCGGAGAGTTTAATTTTTATTTACTTCTAACAGTCAATAACGCGTGCCTATAGTTCTTAGCTTGTCAAACGATGCCGCAGCTGTCATTGTCAAGAGATAATTAATGGTTAAAAATCTGCAGCTCATTGCTCGATTTCTATAAAAGCTTTTGAATAATGGCGACACTGAATATGACTATTAGGTCAATGCGGGTAGGACCGTCTATCAGAAAAGTCCGTCTGTCAACTGATTTCCACCCGTAACTCGACATTATAAGACCCATACAGGGTGTAAGTCAAATATGGGCGAAGCTCTTAACCGGTGTTAATTAAGGACCTAATAAGTACATTTAAATAAATTTTACTTAAAATGAGAGCAGCGAAATTATCCATACAAAATAATTCAAAGCGCAATGTAGAGCAACACACTCAAGTTAAATGCTCGTTGACAGCTAATTTCAAAAGCAGATGACATAACTGCCATATCAATAATAACAAATGTTCGTACCCGTACCTACATTGCTGCTCCGATAATCTTTAATAGTTATTTGTTTTACTAGGGAGCAAAGTGATTGTTCAACTCTTGTGCAAATATTGAAACCCGAGCAAGCGAAAGATTCCAGAATTTGAACCACGAGCGCAGCGAGTGGTTCATAAAATGGAATCTTGAGCGATGCGAGGGTTTTAAGGCACGAGAGTTGAACAAGCTTTGCTGCCGAGTGAAACACAACATTTTTCACCACACTAAAGCGAGGAAACATGCGAAATAAAACTCAAACATAACAAATTAGAAGGTATTTATTTGCAAGTAAGTGACTTTGATTAAACAAAGGTTTCTTTTTTTCAGTACACCCCAAGTAACATCTGGAACGGTGCCAGCAGCTGGACTGCCCAGTTCTTCGTGCCCACTATTCTGAGCGTCGTGCAGAATAAAGTCGCTTTTCCGCCCGTGTGCTTAGACTGCAGATAAAATCAACTTTTTTGTATACCGGGTGCCTGTAGAAGCAGCAATATATTAAAATGAGTGATCTTATACGTTTGTCGTTATTGACATTTATTTGGGTTAAGTGGAAAGGAAAAAAAACTAACCCCCTTATTCATAAGCGTTTGTTAAATTAACAAGCCGCTAATAATTGTTTGTCCCTTTCGCTCTTATGGACACATTGTTAAGACGGAAAGGGACAAACTCGTTTATGAATAAGGAGGTAAAACATTAACCGAAAATTAAAATTATCAAAACTTTTCGCATAAAATAGTACATTACGACACAAGAGCGAAAAACAGGCAATCCGAAACGAGTGGCGATATTTTAAATCGACACGAGTTACGAATTTCCTTTTTGCACGTGTCTCGTACGACGTTTTTTAGTACAGATGGCCCTCCGAAGTTTTGGACCTGACGTGAAATGAGCCACTTCTCGCACTAGAGATATAATTAAACGGTTAAACTCACGTGTATTTAGTTACTACCTACACGCGACATGTTTCGGAAAGCTTCGCGCTCGTGAGTCGTGAACGTGGGCTTTGTGCTTGATAATGGAGACCTAGGCTCTCCAAAACATATATTGATTTAAACTTTCACGATTATCACTCATATTTTAAAGACAAACGGGTCTTAATCGCGTAAACTTACGTTTAATTATATCCTGACGTTTCGGGCATGACGTTACACCCGTGGTCGCAGGCAGACTGGCGAGAGAATGTATCAACACCTTCGAGCTGCGCGGGTTTTTCGAACTACCCGCACTTGATCTTGATTATTCACTTCTAGGCTAGGGTTGTCACTAGGCCTACACACAACACTCACAACATCCAATGACTTTAAAATGGATGTTTCACCACGCTTACATTTGTAAATCACGGGATTCCACGCGGATGAGATTCCTTGCCCCTCATTTTGATTAAAATTCCGATGTTTCTTAATTTCAATAGCTTCACGTACTTTTCGGCTATAATGTATACGCTCGGTTGAGAGGACTTTCGGGTTATGGAGCTCAATCCAGTGGTTAGGTCCGGACTCCAACAAATGCTCGGCCACAGCAGACTTATTCGTTTGACGCTTTTTAACAGCCGTGATATGTTCCTTGACCCTTTCCGCTATGGTGCGTTTGGTTTCCCCAATATAGGAACTACCACAGCTACAATCGATTTTATAAACGCCCGGTGTGTGGTAAGGTAAAACATCCTTAGGCGACCTTAGATGCCCTGCCACCTTTGATAACGGCATGTAAACGGTTGGTATGGAATACTTATTCAAAAGCGTACCTATTTTGTCCGTTACACCCCTGACATAAGGCAAAAATGCTGGTCGCCTTGCAACATCTGGATGTTTCTTCCTCGGTGTTCGTCTGGGTTGCCGTCTGTTCATTATGTAGCCATTTCTCTTCAGAACCTCCTGAACGTGCGACATCTCAATTTCTAGAAATTCAGGGTCACAAAGGTCATGTGCTCTGTTCTTCAGAGAATTAACCACGGACTGAAGCTGCCGGGGGTGGTGGTGAGACAGAGCGTTCAAATACCTGTCTGTGTGTGTGGGCTTCCTATCGACAGTGTGCGCCAAAGAACCATCATCTCGACCTATCACCTTTACGTCCAGAAAAGGCAAACTGCGCTCCGATTCCAATTCATATGTGAATCTGACTTTAGTATGAATGGAATTGAGATACTGGAGTAATTGCTCAACTTCATGCTTGCCACCTCTCAAAACGCAGAAGACATCATCGACATACGTATCGCTTCCATAATTTCACTGCCCATGGTTGCAGAACTTGCAGATCTATGCTGGCCTCGAAATGCTCCATCCAGATATTTGCTAAAACCGGTGCCACAGGGCTACCCATAGCAACTCCGTCGATCTGGAGATAATGCCCCCCTCGATATAAAAAGTAGCTTCCTTCTAAACAATTCCAAAACATGTCGCACGTACCTAGTAACTAAAACATGTGAGATTAACCGTTTAATTAATTATCCTCGTAAGGCCCACCATACTGTTTTCTTTAAATCTTATTTTGATCCTTGCAATGTAAGGAATAGTGGCGAATATCGGTTGTTTGTAAAATCAATCAAACAAAGGAAATGCGACTTTATTATCTTTATGAAAAGTTTAAATTTTGAAGTGGAGTGTACATTGTAATGTATATTGGGCCTTACGAGGTTATATTTATAGTTATTAGTTATGTCTCACGATAGCATAAAATCAAAACTTTTCGTATTGAAAACTACTTAGGTAGGTATATGGGGTAGATACATTGCATAAAAAACTAAGTAAGTATTGTTAATGTAGGTAATGTCGCAACCGGAAGTCTCTTCTTTACTCAGTAAGAGAGATAAAAAAACTTAGTTGTAAATCGTATTGATTATACATAGTAAGGCACATATTTATAGTCTACTTAAATATACAGGGTGTTACACCATCCACTGGAAACCTTGAACGGGTCATCCCGTTTGGTAGGTTATACTGAACATCTTTTACTATGGAGCTATCCCAGAAATCTCAAAAAAAATTGACTCTTTCATACAAAATGACTGTCGTTATCGATCGGTCACAAAGTATGTAAAACACATTTTTTTTAGATTTCGTGATTGGTCCCATAGTAAAAGTTGTTCAGTATAGAACCCACTAAATCACCTCGTTCAAGGTTTTCAGTGGATGGTGTAACACCCTGTATACTCTCATACTAATAAAAGCCGGCAAAATTTAAAATTGGAGTTTAACAATATGTAAGTATGCATTTACGTGGCCGCCGAAAGAAAAATAGAATTTCGCTCATGATTTTTTTTAGGAAGTTACAGTAAAGGCATCGTAAGAAGTCGTTTTTGACGTTTGTTTGCACATGAAGTTCTGTAAATGTTGACAGTTAGTATAATGGAGTAAATGTCAAACTTCATTGATGCCTGTACGGAATAGTGATGATACTACTGTTGCTGCAATTTACCGATACGTCAATCGAAATAAATAAGTAAACCTTTTTTATGGAGGTACGAATAATTGCTATAATAGTAGGTACGCACATATCGTCAGTTGTAATATGAATTAATGTAACCACCAAATGACGACTTTTCAGGAGGGCCATAAAACGAAATGGACATTTATAAAGTAAGATGTATCTTTTTAGTTAATTATCCTATTAAAATTATGTTTATCTTGTTTGTTTTATTTTTGAGAATTCTATTTGATAGACAGTTACTAACTGCGACCACACTTATAGTTCAGGAAATGGCTGGTGCTTACGTTAAATATTTTCAAAAAAATTTGGAGATACGTTAACAAATCAATGAAAATCATCAAAAGTGGAAATTCGGAATTTAGTGTAACTCACAAATTGAAATCGAATTGCTTATGAGCCATACAATGCAGACGGCGCTTACAGCAGTGACGTTTATAAAAATATGGTGAGTACATTAGGAAAGACATGTTTTGTACTTACAAATTCGTACTTACGTTAAAATATTGTCTATGATTTTTGGAAACCTTTACATACGTTAATAAAAAAGTAGAAACCTAATAAAATGGCAAAGTTTTTGTTAACGTATTCGACATTTTTTTCTAGATATCAATATTTTATATACACCGTTCGATAGAGCAGGAAATTTGCAGTCGAACGGTATACTTAACTCAATTTCGTCAGACCGTGTGCTCGGTGGATACGCGGCTTTACAGACTGTGTTGAACTTGACAACCCGAAAAATGTCAAAATTGTTGTAAAATCACGTACCTATAATTTTATTTTTCGTATACCCCATTTTCATTTAAAAAACCGTACTCATCATTTTATGACTAAACGTAATTTGTGAAAGTGGTTGTTAGATTCAATCACACAAACATAATTGTGTCAATATATGTTTAGTTTTTATTTTATTTAGAATGTACTGATGACTCGCATGCGAGTCACGGCCATGCGGAAGCGTTGAATCATGACCCATACGTTGAGTCCTTGGCCCGGAATGAATCAGGTTCAAGTAAAACGTAATCCTACTTACGGAGGCTCTCGCTAACAGAGGTTGTGGATGCTATGAATTTTGCTTAGAGGTCACGTCGTCCTATCCGTCCTATAAAAAATCCTACCTAAATGCGACTTTACGTCATTATGACGTCTCCGGCACCAAAATTTCGATGCCTGCTAATGATTCTAAGTAAGATTACCAAACACTTTTTTAATTCGGATATTCGGATTACCTAACATTTTTTTAATGGCAAGTACCTACCAGATCTAACGCCCTTTCGCACTTGACTGAAAATTTACGACGATAAAATCGAGCGTTTCACAACACTATTGTGAGCTGTCAAAAACGACTTCTTACGATGCCTCTACTTTAGGAGGTTTATTAATCTCATAAAACAGAGGGCACAACCAAAACTAGATTCAGGCCATTAGAGTGAGAGAACAAATCTTCGAAATTTACGAATTTCGTTTTTCGCGGTAAGGCCGCAGGTGCTGGTGCTACGGCGGAGGAGGAAGGAGTTCTCTCGACAGTTCGAATTACAGCGATGTTCGGATCACCCTATGTACGACTATCAAGGCCCTACTGTATACATTTAATATTTATGCAAAAAAACGCTCCTGAAGAAATCTTAATCGATTATGAACGAACAGCGGCCCTACCGCGAAAAACGAAATTCGTAAATTTCGAAGATTTGTCTCTCTCACTCTAATGACGCCTTCGTTTGAGTGACAGAGAAAAATCCTCGAAATTTTCGAATTTCGATTTTCGCGGTACCTAGTAGGCCTGTTGATTTTCATAGGTATTTCATTGCTATTTTTAGGCTGGCAATAACAAGTCTTAGAACTGAAAGGTGCCACTTTTTTTCCCTCCTAGCAGGGAAGAAAAGATCAGTATTCCGTATCGTATTCGAATAGGTGATGTGATATCATCATTGATTTAGAATATATAAGTGGATCCCCAAACAGCTAAAAAAAATGGGCTGCAGTAGTAAATATTGCGGTCCTTTTGCTCCGCTATTCAGTTCTGACAGTTGACATTTGGTCACCGGTTACGGTATAGCATCATTATTCCTTAAACATAAAAAGTTTCTACTATTTTGCGGTGTTGTTTGACACTTATTGCTCACTACACAAAGTTTTTTATTCTTTGAGTTTTTTTTATTATAGTTTATTGTAAGTGAGCGTTATTAGCTTCAACTGAAACATGATAGAAATGACTTTTAGTGCCACTTTTCTTGGTTTTTTTGTTTGGCTCTGTGCGCAATGATATATAAGTAAAGATACGTTATACTCTAACAAAATGAGCGAAATAAATACTTCACATCATACACCTACGATTTATTGACAGTTGACATACACCTATCTTCATACTTCAAAATGCGTAAATGAGATGGCAAAATACATATATTCGTATTTAATAAATAAAAAAGAGACAACTAGCATTTGACAATTGCGCGTGCATTCTTAAGGTTGTTATTGATAAACATTGTTTTATCTCTGTTACTCTTGATCTGAAACAGCATAAGCTTGTCTTTTTCTCGAAGTCTTTCAAAATCAAAACGTCAAAATGGCGTCCTATTTATTTTCAATAAATAGTAAAATTGAAAAAAATATATAATTCAGTTTAATTGCGCATGATTTTTGATGTTAAGGGCATTTTTGTATTTTATTTCGTAGTTTTCACTATTGTATAACATAAAATGACATTTTAGGGCGCAGTTTATGTGATTTGCGAGAACTCGGCAGTGGTACACACCTCACGGTGGTCTGAGTAGAACTAAGAGCGATTGTTAGAATTATCACAATCTGCGCGCTTCAATTTTAGAGCCGGTGTAACATATCTTTACTTATTATATCATTGTCTGTGCGTTCATTTATTATTTAATGTCATTGGATATCATTATCATAAAAATTTTGATATTACTGGTTTTCAATGGTTTTAGAAATCACGACATCTAGCGACAACACTACGAACTTGCAAGTAATGCACTCCAATGTCACTGTGAACATAAAGCTAGTAGTGGCAAAATGCGACACAAGATGGCGCGACTAGTATATGTATCAAATATGTATTTTTATTGTAAAAAGATAGAAATGAAGTAAATATAATCATAAAATTTAAGGTAAATCCATTTGTCAACTTGTTACAGATTATTCTGTATCATACTGCTCGACATACATTTATACGTTATTTTCACAATATTTTCGTCATTGACAAATTAGTTTCAAGAAATTTACAGCGACATCTATTGGAACAAATGATAAGCGCCACTTCGAGTCAGCCTGTTTTCGTATTTCTCATTCTAGTTTATGTTTTCATTTACTCCTATTGGCCCTAATCAGTCTAATGTCATAACCTGTTTTTATGTCCACCAATCAGAAGCTGCCGTTCCATGAGACTGCAAAT
>JALPQI010008508.1:0-53441 GCA_025490895.1 Thaumatotibia leucotreta | reverse complement strand
GAAAGGCAATTTAATATGGCGTGCGGCTTCCATGTTTTATTTGTTCCTACTTTCCTAGGTCGACTAGCTAAAAGAAGCACTGTCAATAAAGTACTGAGAAGTACTTCAAAATGAATAGTTAATTAGCGCTTGACTATGACAGTCCGCAGCCACTCGCAGCGTTTGACAACTAAGCAGGACATTGATCGTTCAAAGGAAATAAAATTAATTGTAAGATAATCCTACAATGTCGAACAGATGTGCTTACCATAGAAAAAATCAACTGCGAAAGACTCTGGTTGTCACGGGATTCGAACCCGCTTCCTCTGGATTGCCGGTCCAACGTGCTTCCAATTACACCAGACGACCTTCCGTCGATCACAGCGAATTTAGTCAATGGTATTGTGAAGCTAATCACTAGCGACATCTGTACTTAATGTTTCGAAGGTACTACAACCTTAAGCCACTCAAAGACGTGTGACTACCACAATCGTAAGAGTTGTTAATTGTAAGAGTTGTCAACACTTCATTCTTGAAAACGATTTACACTAATACGTATTTACCCATTTTCGTAAACCTGGATTTTGGTCACACTGTATTTCTATATCATAATTATTTGATAGGTTTTGTTTCATTGTCGACCTACAGTCTTCAGCCTTGGTGGGTGAGTTATTCCCTGGCCTCGCTCCAAGCCTGGCGAATTAGCCCGGGACACTACATTTCGCGACATACTAAACGATTGCCACATATTTTACGATCCGGAAGGTGCCAGACAATATTCCTATTCTTCTCACGGTTGTAGGTATGAGTTTTATTTTGCGTAAGTTTTTCAGCCATTTTTGTTAATCCACAAGACTGTAACACATCATTATTCGCAGCCTCCGTAGCCTAGTTGGTAGTGACCCTGCCTACGAAGCTGGAGGTTCCGGGTTCGAATCCCGGCGAGGGCATTCTTTGTGTATTTATTTATCACAAATGTTTGTTCCTTGGTCATGGCTGTCTATGTATTTAAGTATCTATATGTATCTATCTATTATATATATCGTCGCCTGGTACCCACATTACAAGCCTTAATTGAGCTTACCGTGGGACTAGGTCGATTTGTGTAAGATGTTTTGTCAGCCTCTGTAGTCTAGTTGGTAGTGACCCTGCCTACGAAGCTGGAGGTTCCGGGTTCGAATCCCGGCGAGGGCATTCTTTGTGTATTTATTTATCACAAATGTTTGTTCCTTGGTCATGGCTGTGTATGTATCTAAGTATCTATACGTATCTATCTATTATATATATCATCGCCTGGTACCCACAACACAAGCCTTAATTGAGCTTACCGTGGGAATAGGTTGATTTGTGTAAGATGTCCAAAGATATTTATTTATTATTTATTTATGTCCCAAGATATTTATTTATATTTATATTTTATTTATTTATTATCCTATTGTTTTCGTGATGTACGACTCGACAAACCATAAAAACGATAACCATGATGATTTATTCTGATGATTATTTGATTATGAAAGAGATATTATGGTTGGACTGTTTCTACAGAACACACACCACTCTACAAAGTACAGCATTGCCCATGATTTGCGTAATATTAGCAACAGGCAATATTGTACGCCATATTTTGTAAATATCCGCCTCCAGAGTCGAGACAGCAGGTAAACACTGCAGTGGCCGTACCATGAGTTGGAAAGTAAAGTATCCGTTAGGTTTTACTCGATACGTAATAATACATTCTATCGCGCTCGGCTATATTGGAGTGTAGGTACTTACCTACTACTCACCGTAATACCAGCATAAAACCTGTCCTGTACCAATCCGATCAATCTCCAGGAAGAGTGGAACAATCTGACAGGGCTCAGGCATTCAAAGCTCTTTATGCACGAAGTATACTCGGGCTGGAGCAAAAAGCTTTGGAAATACAGCAAAAGACAAGTCAAACTCATTTAACATCAACCGTTATGAGTTTGAGTCAAAATACTTTGGGGTCAAAGGTCAAAACTCTTTTGGCCAAAATGGGTCTTTCTGAGAGCATAGACTGTAGAATGTGTGGCGAAGAAGAGGAGACAATGAAACACTTGATGTGCGAATGGCATGCCCTCGCCAGACAAAGGAAAGACTTCGGAACCGGCTATCTGGAATCAAAATGCTACCGCTAGGGTCCATCCTTAAACATATTGAGTTGATAAAACAATCCCTGGGATAGGCGAAACAGGGGGCAATTACACAAAAGATCCCAATGGGTCGAAATGTATCCGTAAGGCTCCACCAATAATAAGATAAGATAATCCGATCAATCTCAATCGGTAAAGGGTATTCTGGATGTTGGTATCGTATAAGATATTGTGGTGATGTACAGGTGTTATGCTGGTATTACGGTGAGTAGTAGGTCAAGTTCCTACAGGAGCGAGCGCGATGGCCTGATTTACGAATCGAGTAACTAACTTTACCGATACTTGGAGTCATGGTACGGGTACTGTTATTCACAACTCCTTTCCAGACTGGTGTAATTTAGACCTTTGTTCGTATGCTATTTCTATGAATCCCTGGATCAAGTCCAGCTGGTCTCAATGCGTGTGGAACAGCAGAGCAACCCTCAAGCCAGAAATACTCGCTCGTGCTGTTCTGACGTCAAGAGAACGTGGGACCTTGGTTGTGGGCTTTCTTAGCCTAATATATTCTGGTTGCTATGCTTAGGGGATTACTTGTAGCCGAAAAGGCCATGTGGTGACGTGACGATGTTTGCGATGGGATGACGGCAAGAAGAATGCATTTGTCACCACCCCAACTCTTCCCGTGTGTGTCGTAAGAATCCACTACGGGATTCGAAGTGTCACTGACAATTTATTTGTTGAAGATTGATGATGGGCAGCTGCATCATCATTAGTGGAGTGGACACACTACTACGATCGCCACCTGCTTGCACAACGTGGCATTTACTTTCTCATGCATTCATACACTTAGTGGATAGGAGAGGCCTTTGTCAGCAGTGGACTGACTATAGGCTGATGATGATGACTAAAATTGTTAGAAATGGTGATTAAATAGAAAAATATTTATTTGACTAGGTAATCTAAATCAACTTTACTCAAAAGTATGATTATTTATAAATTATAAATCAATGTAACACACAAAGAGTATAGCCGGGGCAAAATGAGAATAAAATTATAAATATATTAAAAACTAATGAAAAACTATCAAAATACACACACATATATATATATATATATATATATATATATACAAATAAGTGATTAAATGAATCTATGTCGTTTTAAAGCTCAATGTCTTTACTTTACCTAAATATAAGTAGCTAGTTCAGTAGGCTTAACCTCCTGTCTCCCAGAGACATATTAAAAGGTCTCCTTAAAGAAAAGAAATTCTATTCTATTTCCTACATTATTAATTCAAAATTCACTGGCTTCAATTATTGTCTGGGCGGCAGGAGGTTAAGATGGTCCCGTGTTTATTATTGGTCGTTGCTGTTACATTCTAACAAGTGCGAAAGTGATAGTAGCACGATAAACGATATAATAGTGACTATCATTAGCTACTTGTATAAAGAAAATCCATAAGAAGAATATAATTATGCCCGCCTTCCACTGTGAGCGGAACGGACTCATTAATGGCTCCGTTTCACGTTCATCGCTGGCCAAGTGCTAGTATGCAGTTGACGGCTGTAAGTTACACCAGCGGTGTAAGTTAAACGGAGCTAAATGAGTCCGTTCCGCTCGCAGTGTAAGGCGGGCATTATACTTATAGGGGAGATTGCCTTTTGGGCCACTTATTTCTAAACAAGCATAAATGAATTAAGCCTTTTCATACTTATAGGAGAAAAAAATGTCGAATACATTTTCCCTTAACATTTTCATTTAACTTTCCTTTATCTCTTTATAGGGCACCGGTCTCTACAAAATTTTGTATGTGTTTATGATGGCGTTGAGGCTTGAACACACGAATTTTCTGAGTCTTGCCCGTTAAAGGGTTATATTACTGCTCAAAAAATATATTATTTATATGTGAACATTGTAACGCAATAGGAAAAACTAAGGGACGCTGTTTTTCTATTAGGATGGTAATGCTAAGTATTCAAAAAATTGTCAGTTGCAGTTTTTTACTTTAGCCATTCAGGTAGCATGGCTTTTGTGACTATACCTTAAATGTAGTCTAGTTTTAAGTGTGTATTATAGTGTAGTTTAAGCCTAAGTAAATTTTTGCGATGCCCTTTCTTATGTACCATGATTGCAAATAAATCGTTCTATCTAAAAGGTATCATCCCCCAATATCCATCAAAAATGTTACTTCCAAATACCGATAGAACAGCTTTTCAACGCGTGCCAGTCGTAACTTGAATGAGTTGTCTAATAGTTATTTGTTTTACTAGGGAGCAAAGTGATTGTTTAACTCTCGTGCAAATATTGAAACCCGAGCAAGCGAAAGATTCTAGAATTTGAACCACGAGCGCAGCGAGAATAAGAATAAGAATAAGAATGATTTATTTGCAGAAAAGGGTTATATACATAGGTGTTCATACATCAAGTATACATTAGTTCGCCTTATCCAGCTGTAGATGTACAGTATGCAAATACATGTTGAAAAAACATTATTTTATCAACAAATTTATAGAACAGCATAAGACATTTTACTTATAACATAAAAACAGGATGTGTAAGTGAAATGAAAAATACAAAAAAAAGTTAGACAAACAGTATGTAAATAAAGTTATTATTTATACCTACAGAATTTTTATAACACAATAAAACCTACAGTACAATGTACTCATTTATAAATCATGAGTCATGAGCCATAAAATCTTGAACGGTGTAAAAGCACCTCTCAGATAACCATTTATGTAAGGTTCTCTTAAATACATTCCCTTCAAGGGCTTGTATTTCAACAGGTAACTTATTATAAATCTTAATAGCCATGTTGTACGCATTTTTTTTTGTAAATATCTGTCATACAACGTGGCTGATGTAACATATATTTGTATTGCTCTCTTGGATTTACTGTACAAATATCAGATCGCTTTGGGAAGTATTTAGTGTATCGCTTTGAAAAAATACAATTTTTCTGTATATACATACAAGCTAGGGGTAGGATGTTAAGCTTTTTGAATAACGGCTTGCAACTAGTATCTATACACGCATTACATATCGCACGGACACATTTTCAGTGGTTCATAAAATGGAATCTTGAGCGATGCGAGGGTTTTAAGGCACGAGAGTTGAACAAGCTTTGCTGCCGAGTGAAACACAACATTTTTCACCACACTAAAGCGAGGAAACATGCGAAATAAAACTCAAACATAACAAATTAGAAGGGATTTATTTGCAAGTCCTCAACTTCCAAAAAATCAACGTATAATAAAACAATAACCTCAAATATTTATCTTGGCGTGGCTTGTAATTTTAAAAGAAAAAAATATTCGGATGCGTTCTGAAATTTGCGTAGTGAAAACACTTTCATTTTCCTATTGTTTTTATTTGTCGTATTTTTAGAACTTTTAATTAAAGTTTTAAAAAAAAATTACAACAAAATGTGGTATTCAATTTGGATTTTAGCATATTGAATATATATTATGAAAGGTTCATGTGTATGAATCTGTTTGAAACTATTGAGTTTTCAAACGTACTGTCTAGTTCAAACGTCAAAAAGCTTATTGCACTCTCAGGCCGTATAAGTTATTGCTTTAGTCTATCCAGAAGAATAAAAAAAATTACTTTAACCTCTAGAGATTAAAACACAGTTTTGCGCTCTGAAATTGAAGGACAAACAGCGTGTTTACTAGCAGTGTGGTGAAAAGAACTTGACATTGATGTATTCAACTGTAGAATTCCTAAAATGATTATGTATTTTAGTGCAGCGATATTTCGAATCCTTTGAGTGAGCGTGTGGTCCTTTTACAAGTTTTTATTGTTTTGTGTTTATTTTTTTATTTATTTATCATGATGGTACTTCGCTATTACTAGAGTATCATATACATATATAACAACATTGTTATGTTATATTAATATTAGAAGAAAATATTATTTTTGGTTATGTGTGGTTGCATTAGTGCGTTCCATACCTTTTAGTTAAGCATAAAATGGATTTATCTGTGAGTTCCTATAATGGGCTCCTTGTTTATACTTTATGTCTAATGTCTTTGTAACAGCTGTTGGATCTCCAAATAAAATAAAATAAAAATGAAATGAAATGTAGCCTGCGACAAACTGTCGCGCCACACTTGTGCTTGGGAGTGTAAAGATAGACTGCTAAAGGCCGTCTATTCCTATGGAGTTATTTCCGGCCCAACTTAACGGGCGCAAATAGATACAATACAGGGTGTCACTAGATAGTAAAACATGATTCTATTAATTATTTTGAACAACTTTTACTACGGGACCAAAATGACCAAATATATTATGAAAACTCAAAAAAAACGACACTTCCATTGTTGTTCCATAGAAATGGGTTAAGATAGGTCCACCAAGGTTGGCCGTGTGGTGACGGCAGTAAGAATACATTTGTCACCACCCCAACTCCTCCTACGGGTGTCGTAAAAGTCGACTAAGGGATTGAAGTGTCACTGACCATTATTTGATAAAGGGGTGATGATGGGCAGCAGCGTCATCATAGTGGACACATTGCTGCGATCGCCAATCCGCTTGCCCAGCGTGGCGATTTTAGGCATTTATCTCCTAATGCGTCTATACGCATATAGGAGAGGCGTGCGTCCAGCAGTGGACTATCATAGGCTGATGATGATGAGGTTCACCAAAATGTATGAATAACGTAATACGTGCACATAGGTGGTATTTGCAGTAATACGAAGTCCCATAGTAAAAGTTGTTCAAAATAATTAATAGATTCATGTTTTATTATCTTGTATCACCAACTTTGTAACATCCTGTATAATATATTAAAGGTGTTTGTTTCGTCGATTGATGTCACTGCAATAAAACTCTTATTATATGACTGTAAAATTTGCTATTCGCGATCAATGAGTCAGTATCATCGCAAACACAATCGTCGTGTCCTTGTCGCACTTACGTAAGAATATGGAAGTGTGACATGGAGCTAAGACTTGAGTGGGGTATTTTTGGACAATTGGAAAATTTATAAATAATTTTATTTCGTTAATTAAGTATGTTACAACTTACAAATAGAGTTGACGGTTTATTATGTGTTAGAAAATAAATGATGGGAATAACCCATTCAAATTTTATTTTCCTGTTCTCACAGGAAAATAAAATTTGAATGGGTTATTCCCATCATTTATAGATATGATGATCTCTTGATAAGATAAAAAATGTATTCAATGGACTGATGTCAGAATTTAATTCGCGGCGATCAGAAAAGGTTATGCAGCTTACAATTTTGAGCTGGCGAGATTTTTCTTCGCTTCTAAAAAAACCTTAATAATGCTATGAATCTGATAAGATAAGATAAGCCTAGAAGTCACTATCAAAATTGCAATAAAGCAAAAATATTATTTTAACCATGAAACAACGTAAACGTATCTGAAACACAGGCTTCGTCAGGTGGCAACAATGCAAAATAAATCAGCAACTGGCTTCGTCTCATACACATCATGGAATCAGCAACAAGCCTCAAAATTACACAGTAAACTTGACTTTTATTCAGACAAAAATCTAACTACAATTATAAAACAACAACGGAGAAAAATAAAATAAAAACGAAATATTAATTAACAATCTATAACAGGATAACATAACTAATATTATTAAAAAAACTTATATACAAAACTTATAAAATTTAATGTACATACACTTAAAAAACAAATCTTTCAATCTTTAGAACTTTAAGAAACTGAACTTTAAGAAACTTTAAGAAACAGCATAACCAAAGAAGATCAGCCACACGAAAATAAACAAATGAACGAGGTCGAATGATGCCATTAGTTGTGATCTATTGTTTATATTAATCATGACGTTTTTGGCGCCATATCTAACATTTTTAGTTAATTGGAATGAACAATTTCTTAATATACTATCGTGGAAAAACGTCGGTTGTCGTTGTTACAGATCAGGTTCGCTACGAGTAGGTATAGTGGAGCTATCACTTTATGGCATTCGTTGCTATGGTTATATTCGCCCTTAGGCACTGGTCTCACCGCGAGCTACTAAGCTATGAACTACCAGCTATAATCACGAACCAAAGATACGCACGCCCGTGTAAAAAAAAAGAGACACGGTGATACTCGCCCGGCGGTGATAGCTGATAGCTGGGCGAGTATCTTAGTTCATAGCTTAGTAGCTCGCGATGAGACCAGTGCATTAAAATCACAGTTTAATAGCATTAATATGATAATGGGGACTTAGGCTCTCCGAGACATGTCCGTGTGGTGACTACAAACATGTGAATTTAACCGTTTAATTATATTTACATGTTGATTTTTTGTTTTATTGCTACGAACAAATAAAACATGAAAGCCGCACGCCATTCTAAATAGCCTTTCAAAAAACGTTCTTGAATTTTAGTTGACAAGTGTCACCCCCTGTTCAATGCATCACGGTAATGAATTTCAATATCAACCTATAAAAGCTTAAACCACCATTTAAAAATAGTTGTGATTGGTCCATCAAAGTTTTGATTGGCTGCATTCTATAAACATTTGCGCCGAAATATGCGCGGTGTTAAGAAAAGCGCTATGTCCTGCCCATCTTGGTACAAGTGAACAATTGGTTTTGGGGGCATTTTTTGAGCTGGCGTTAGACGTCCATGTTATATATGGTCGCAGTTTTATTGACTGATATGCGGGTACGCCGTATGTGTAAGCAATAAATATGTATTTTTGACAGTTATAGATTAATCCTTATTAATATGAGGGTCTCCAATTTTTCGATAGTCTTAACGTCATATACATTAGGCTTATTTCTAAAGTGTCAAAAGTACATTCTTAGAAATCTGCAACTAGGTATAATGTATGAACCAGATTTATCAATTGTGAAATGAACAAGCATCGTGGGAGTAGCTTTTATGTATTCGTAATATGTAGTAGCGTTTATTATTCGTATAATGTTTACAATAAAAGTTTCCTATTACTCAAAAGTATGATACGATTCGAAGATTATGAGCATTATGATTTTAATGAGTTTTTAATACCTACCTACTTTGTTTTATTAGTAGGTATAGGTACTTAAAAAATGTGAATAACCTCGTACTTTACTTATCACTTTGCCCACTCAGCAAACGTAAACCTGGCCTAAACGTGGTACTGGGCTGAAATATCTCTATTATAACACCATTAGCCTTTGCATCTATTACAGACGATTCAAACAAGTGTCAAAGGTTACCGCCTTTGATGACGTAGAGCCCGATATGAGAGCGGGAAGGTTTTCCACACTTCTGGCAAAAGAAGCTCCCTAGAAGCCTCGGCGATAGTATGCTTTCTCTGCAGCCTTCTGCTATCTAAAGAGTCGAACCAAGCTTCATGGCAGACTTTCCTACCATCCATAATACTTTTGCGCCATCCATCCCTATCATACGCAATTGTTTCCCAGTTTTGATGGTCAATCTTAAATATTGTCATATCGCGTTTGGCACAGTTTTTATAACGCAGTATGGGTTATAAATATAAAGACGATTATAACACAATTGTGTAAAATACTATTTCTGGCAACCAGAGTTAAGCAAAAAGTAATTCGATTACTCTTTCCGATCACTTTTATATGTGTACTTTGTAATCTAGATTACAAAGTACTCAATTACGCATACAAGTAATGTTACGAGTTATGTAGTTTTCAGAAGTAATCAGCTACTTTTTGCCCAATTCTGCCTGCAAATATAGAATTATAGCTAATATTTATAAATGTTCAACCATTTCTGATTGTTTATTTTATAAACTCTTACTGTTAATTTTATCACCCAAATCCAAATCGACCTTCGATATAATCACCCGGTAATCGTGAATTCGTGACCCAAATATTTAAGGAAAACTTTCCCCGGCAAAAATTTGGCGCCGTTTCAAATCAAACGATTCGAACAAAAATACATAAACACTGTGTGACAACACAAGGTCCCGAAAATGTGTTACTACAAGGAAAAGTATTCAATTTGAAAAACAATTAGATGTGGATCGATTGCATAAAAAAAGGACTACATTGTAAAGGTCTTAATCATAACAAAAATCACAATCGCGTCAATTGTGTTACGAAAGTCAACCATACAGTGAGTATTGTCTTCAAGTCTCTACATTTGAATGAATATATAACTATGAATATATTATCCTAGATTGACTTATAAACTGTTGTGTCAACAATCGCGGTTTGATAATAGTCAGGGTCGGATTTAGGGGGGCAACCGGGGCTACAGCCCCGGGGCCTCCACGTAAGAGGGGCCCCCACAATATAGACATTTCAAAAAAAAATTCAACATCCAACTAGTAAACATTAGTAAATAGTAAATTTTTTTTAGTATTGCAAGTGATCTACTCCGGGAACTGGATTTCAGTAAAATCTTCAACGATATTTCGGCGAAAAAATTTGGGATATAATTGGGGGTCAGGGGGCCTCCACTCCTTTGTTGCCCCGAAGCCTCTCAACCTCTAAATCCGGCCCTGCCTCCACCTTACAACTACGATTCGAGGTAATCGAGAACTCATATTAAAACAGTGTAGAACGACACAAGCGTTACATTTATAACTAGCCGATAAACACGACCATCATACTTGCAGATGTTTACAACCAAGGTGTTAAAAATGAACACCTGGGCTACCAAACGTACTCCCAAAACCAACCTTACCTATTCAAACTAAAGTTCTAATTCCTTTGCCACGAGAATTAGCTGTTTCAATAACTGGTGCATGCCAAAACGTCTTATGTCAATAGTTAAGTCTTAAGGAGTATGACCTTAGTTGCGTAAGCGGGTGTAATGTTTTCGTTTATAACTATAAATATTGCTCGCACTCGATCAGCACCTATTTCCAGTAGCCGTACCCACCATGAGTTGGAAAGTAAAGGATACTTTAGGTTTTCCTCGATAAGTAAAGCATTCTATCGCGCTCGCAGCCTCGCACTAACATATTGGAGCGAGCGCGATGGCCTGTTTTACGAGAAAAACGTAACGTTACCGATACTTGCAGTCGTGGTACGGGTACAGGAATCAAACAATGTAGGCCCAAGGTCCACCCGAAATGTTTTTAGGTTATCCAAACATAGAAATTGACTACACCATCAAGGACAAGGTAACTCAGTGACTTGTAGAAATTTGCAAGGAAGAGTACAGCCGCCATTAGATGTACCGGAGGGGACAGTGTACGCACAAACATCCGAGCAGGGGCCTATTTCTCGAAAGCTTGTAACTTGTAATACAAGCGGAAGTCCTTATCTTATTACTACTACTTTTTGTATTTTTTAAGACAGAATTTTCTGCTCTACGCAATGGCAAGGAGGCTAGAACGTATGATTATTTTATTTGCTAATTTAAGGGTTAAATTCTAGGTAAGATGCGGTTTTCTGTTATGGAGTTTCATAGCTCTAGGACGGCAGCGTAATATCTTTACGCTGACACAAAAATCGTGGTGAACCATTTAAGAGCCCATTCTGAATAGTTCTGATTGGGTACAAGTAAGAGACCAATTTTACACCGTGTAGATGAATAATAGACATCTTGGAATTCCCTTTGGGTAACTTTATTCAAAGTTATCCTTCGCCCTTTTTATGTAACATAGGTATTTTTCAAATGATTTCTACTCAGATTCTGCGAGGAAATCATATTATAGTTGCAAATTCAAAAAAAATTGTGGAACAACTTTGAAAAAATGGCTCATTTAGTTGCAGTGGTGTACTTTGCGTATATTTGGCTTCGAGCAGTAGCCCAATTTATAGAGAATACGCTTGTTTAGGGAAGAGTAGAGCAGCCTTGATAAACACAGAAATATGTATTATCTGTTCCTTTGCTACATCGGGAAATCCCACGCCCACAACTAAATTTATGGGTCTACTCGTATCTCCCACAGCGGACTCGGACAGTCACCTCTAAAAATATGAACACTTTTCGGAACTGATCATAGAGTCCTGAATATGAAGTTAATAAAGTGTGCGACATAAAATCTAACCCCCTAATTCATAAACGTTTGTTAACTTAACAGGCCGCTAATAATTGTTTGTCCCTTTTGCTCTTATGGACAAATAGTTAAGACCGAAAGGGACAAACAATTATTAGCGGCTTGTTACATTAACAAACGTTTATGAATAAGGGGATAAGACGTTTTGATTCCCTTAAAATGTATACTGACATTATTAAAAACTCGTTTCCAAGCCAAACAAAAACGACTGACCGACTATCCGAACTAATTGGGATGTTAAGACCTTATTCAAAACAAAAATCACATTCGTGTCAATTGTGTTACGAACGTTAGTGATACAAACCATTCGTCGGCTGACAAGTAAAACTCACTATAAAAACTGTCACTACTCTTAGCAACCTCTTATGTCAGTATTAAATCAGATCTGAGATAAGAGCTTTTTTCAAGTAGGTATTTGTTACTAAGTGAGTTTTGCTTGTCAACTGACGATATACTCTGTTCAACAACCTTTAATAGCAGTAGAAAAAGACGGCGAATTTAAAAATTGTAGGTGCCTATTGTTGATTGCTCATAGATAAATTTAATAATTATGGCGCCCTTTTTCGCTACCAAAAGTTGTTACATAAATTATAAATATTAGATGTCATATACCAAAGAAAAGAAAAACGACCAAGATCACCTAATGTCCGAGGTGGGGATCGAACCCACGTACTCAGCTTTCGCGGCTGATGCCTGTACCCCTCGGCCACTCGGTCTTAGCAACCACCGGTCAAATTTCTCGGGTATATGCAATCCTTTACATAAAATTAACCTCCATAACACAAAAAATATGACGTTAAATTTTGTTTTCATTAAAGGCCTTAAGGGCCTCGGCAAAGAGTACGATTTTGTACCGTTTGGCGTAGAAACTTTAGGTTCTTGGGGCCCCAGCGCACGCAAATTGTTTGCTGAGATCGCGAAACGTCTGGTTGATGTAACTAAAGACCGAAGAGCTGGCGACTTCCTCGCACAACGCATCAGTATTGCGATACAGCGAGGAAATGCCGCCGCATCCTCGGTACAATGCCACAAGGGCCAATCTTAGATATAGGTTAGGTTAAGTAGATTAGCTAGATTTAATCTATGTACATAAATTGTAGTTATGAAAATAAATATATAAAACAAGGCCTTTAATTATGTACAATTTTTTATAATCGACCCATTAAAGAAAGTTAAAAAGATTCGAATATAATCAAGGATTGCATAATTGAATTTCTACTGTTCTTCAATACTGACAATACTGTTAAGCCGCGTTTCCACTTAGTGTTCTGAGCATTCACTTGTTCGTGGGCTGACGAACGAACATTTTGCTATATATGTGAATATTTTGCTATGTTTTCATCTGTCCAAGAACGAACGAAGGCTCGCTCAGAACACTAAGTGAAAACAGTGAAAACGCGACTTTACGACCATTGCAGAAAAAACATAATATATCCCGTAGGCATTATACATAATATATACTAAACCATCCGTACAGTCGTTATCGCATATATCAGATCAGCCACGGTGTTCAAAAATATGTAAACGTGCTATAACGCCTTGACAATAGAGGACTGTTCAGAAATATGTGAACACTCTGGCAGTCCGATATAAATAATAATAATAAACAAATAAATAAATATCTTGGGACATCTTACACAAATCGACCTAGCCCCACGGTAAGCTCAATTAAGGCTTGTGATGTGGGTACCAGGTGACGATATATATAATAGATAAATAGATATAGACACTTAAATACATAGACAATTAGACAGCCATGATCAAGGAACAAATATTTGTGATAAATAAATACACAAATAATATCTGAAAACATACAGTTAGCAGCGAGTAGGGTGTTCACAATGATCTTCACACTTTCTTATGGCTTAGCAATAGGTCGTGCCAAGCCAAGTTCATTTTGAACACCGCTGCTGTCTGTACAATACTGCTGGCACGCATCCGAAAAAACTTAATTATGTCCGTGAAAAAATGTTAATGGACATAGAGTTATGCGATGCGTTTGATCTTAAGCATTTTATGTATCTGGATGACAAAAAACAGCACACATCATAAATTAATTAACAAGAAGCTGATATGAAAGAAGTTTATAATCTGTTGTGGGTTGAAACGAGGACAGAGGTGCAGTATGTTGACTTCGAGAATATTTATTCGTATGGATATCCCGCCTACTTGGGCGTAGTGAAAATGAATATGCAGCGATCGTGACTGTGGATTCAAAACTCTAACAAAACTTTTATTTTGTGGAACAAATTAAATTGTTTTATCGTATTAATATACAAGTCCGACGTGGTCGTGGCCGTGTGGTGACGGCAGTGAGAATACATTATTTTGTCACCACCCCAACTAACGTGAGTGTCGTAAGAGTCGACTAATGGATTTGAAGTCGCACTGACTATGTATTTATGTAAGATTCATGATGGGCAGCAGCATTAATCATAGTGGAGTGGACTCATAATGCGTCTAGACGCATTTGTAATAGGAGAGGCCTTTATCCAGCAGTGCACTTATATAGGCTGACGATGATGCCAACAAGTGATAATGTAATACGTTGCAACTATCATGAAAATTACTCTGTTGCGGAAGAAGATACAATATCTTCAAAACCTAACAGAATATCGCGCCACAACACAACTCGCTAGACGGGATATCCATTAGTTTATTATTCTTAGTTGAGTTCATGTCTAACTGGTTCGTAAAACAGATAATCGGGATAATCACAGACACCTAGCAACTGTTGGAGACGTCAGGCATTCCCAGTCCCACGCCGTGTTTCAATTTGAAATGTAAACAGAAACAGAACTATAGACGTGCGTAATACGCCGTTAGGTAAATCGGAATTGTGTGGAATCTACGAACAAATAAAACGTGGAAGCCACACGCCATACTAATTTGCCTTTCAAAAACGGGCCTGAATTTTAGTTGACAACTGTCAACCCCTCTTCAATGCGTCACGGTAATGAATTTCAATATCAACCTATAAAAACTAAAACCGCCATTTAAACATAATTGTGATTGGTCCATCAAAGTTTTGATTGGCTAAATTCTATAAACGTTTGTCAATGATGTTGCGCCGAAATATGCGTGGTATTAAGAAAAGCGCTATGTCCTGCCCATCTTGGCACAATAGAATAATTGGTTTTGGGGGCATTTTTGAGATGGCGTTAGACGTCCATGTTATATATGGTCGGAGTGTGGAATACATAATTTCTAGGCGGCATTAGCACTCCATTGAGGGACAGAGGAAACCAAAAAAAAAAACAGAAAATGAGATATATAAGAATCGTCACGTCATCAGTCTATCTCAGTCCACTGCAAGACATAGACCTCTCCTATTAACTATGAGTATAAACGCATTAGGAGGTAAATGCCCATATTCGCCATGCTGCTGCCCATCAATAAAAACACATTAATCACCACCCCAACTTTTCCCGCGGGCGTCGTAAGAGTCGACTAAGGGATACTTCATAGTGGACACATTACTGCGATCGCCAATCCGCTTGCCCAGCGTGGCGATTATGGGCATTTACCTCCTAATACGTCAATACGCACTGTAATAACGATAATTCGGTGCTCTGATAGACGGGCGTTTGTAAGAATAATTGTATAAACAGCTTCCACAAAATTAATATAATTATATTTGAACATAGTTTAAAGGTTAAGTAGATACAATTGATCGTTGCGTCGACAGATAGGTAATGCCCTTGAAGATGGTATGTGCTCCTCCCGTGCGCTTTCGATAAGATAAGACAAGATAAGATAAAATTTTATTTCATAAAAACTTATGCTAGTTTGACATATAAATAATAATAAATATTGAAATAAAGAGAATAATACCGACTCAGGCAAAGGGAAGAAGACCACCGCTAAGAATCGTTTCTGGTGCAGAGGTTGGCCATAGCTATCCAACGCAGCAATGCCGTGAGTGTTATGGGCACCTTTGCACCGGAAGCGCTAAGGAGCGGATATTGACGGGTATTTTTGCCATGTTATTTTATGTACCTATAAAATTTTGTTTTTTTAAGTTAATTAAGTTTACTTTTAAGATCTAGTTATTTACTTCAATATTGTAAGATAATTTATAATGCAATTTTTAATGTTTTACTTAAGTTTATAAGTTGGTAGATAGATAATAAAGTTTATTTTATAGATTATAAATATTAGATGTCATACGAGTATACCAAAGAAAAACGAGCAAGATCACCTATGTCCGAGGTGGGGATCGAACCCACGTACTCAGCTTTCGCGGCTGATGCCTGTACCCCTCGGCCACTCGGTCTTACCCGAGTAAGACCGAGGGTTCGATCCCCACCTCGGACATAGGTGATCTTGGTCGTTTTTCTTTGATATATGATATCTAATATTTATAATTTATACAGTATTAAGTAGTGTGACTACTGGGGAAAAATTAAAAGTACAAATCAAAATATTTAGTTAATAGTTTAGTTTTCGCAATACGTTTATTTTATAGTTTAAATATTGTAAACAACAAATCTGTCGAAGCACTTAAAAGGCAAGTATTTTTAAATAGAACCATGAGTAGCCTGCCTGCAGAGGTTGGCAGATGACAGAGATGGGCGAGATAAAGACAGCAACGCTCCAAGCGAGTGGGCTCCTGTGATGCACATGTTATTTTAGATATTCATTAGTTATAATTACAGTAATTCTGCTCCCAGCTGTATATGGTAATTTCTTTAGTTTAATAAAGAGATGAATAAATTCTGATATGCTTACATCAATCTAGCCCCAAACTAGTTTAGCATTGCACGGAGGAGAAGTTTCATAAGCTGCGAAACTTGCATAGAGAATGTTCTCGGCAATTTAAACTTTACAAGCAATCTGATCATGCCAAAACCATTGTATGCCTTTTAAGGAAATTATTAATTGTGAAATACAATATTATTCATAACGCTTTTTGATAAGTTCTTGTGGAAAAATTCTCAATGAGAACTTACTCTTAAATTTTCGATAATTCTCGGAAATTTCCGAGTATATTCCCGCAATTTTGAGAATGTTCTGCAACTTGTACATTGCTAGTTCGATAACAAAGATTGGGGAGACAACTGACAATAAGCAAAATCGACATAATTTTTTTTTTTTTTTTATGTTGGCACAACAAAGTGGCTCCACTCCACCTGATCGTAAGTGAAAAGTAGAGCCCAAATCGCGGCGGCAACGAATTTAGAAAAGAATGTAATAATTAAATGTTCGTAGATTTAATAACAAAACAAATACATTCGTATGTATTTGTTTAGTTAAAGAATGCTACGAAATAAGACAAAAATTAAAAAACGCTACGAAATCTCTTGTATTGAAAACGTATAAAACAGCTACAAGGAAGGTTTTCGCCGTATGAACTTCGTAAAAGTAATTGTCCACAGAAGGCGAATATTGTCTACAATTTAAATAACCGGCCGATAGTGTTAGTTTTATTGTTCAACCTTTGGGCACGTTCATATTAAAGTATTTTATTTATAGTTTGATTGGGTGTAGTAAGTAGTGTAGTAATTGCGCCCTCGTGTAGAAGTACAGTTTGGTAAGTAAAGGGGTTTGGGTAAAGTTGGCGTCGTTTTTAAATTTTGGCAGCCACTCATGAAAGTGGTAAATTTGAAAAGAGCAATTTAAAATAAACTTATTCTATTACGGAGTGCACATAGCTAAATTATATCGGAGCCGAGATATCATACTTTAAAGTTTTATAGTAAAGCTCATATTTATTTTTGAAATGCATCGGAATGAGGTAAAACTACTATTGTGTATGCCACGTAAAACCTAACCTTAACTCATAAAGTAACCTTGGACATAAGGTTCTTTTTCGGTCAATGATTATTTAGAGATAGTTCCTTTTTTCTTTAACACGGCGATTTTATGACGGATGTCGATGAACGTTCTATTAAACGTAATTATGTCAAAGGTTTTATATCGCATTTTAAACAACAAATATAAGTATTCATATTTTTACACTTTATGCGTGTTTTTTCAGGTATATAAATAAATGTAGACAAGCGATTATAGCCGATAGTTCATAGCTTAGCAGCTCGCGGTGAGACCAGTGCCTTAGCCAGCTAAATGCTGAGTTGTGACCCTTTTGTGGCAAGCTGTTGTTCTGTGCTTATTTGTAAGATGTGCATATGTTAATTATGCTTGTCGTAAATAAATTTTATTTCATTCATTTCATTTCATTCACATCATTAATTTCATTAATTCCATTCATTTCATTTCATTTCAATAGTTAACGACTTTATTTCTATGAATCGATTATTTCCCTCCAAATTTCTTGGAAGCAGTAAAATTAACTTATCAACGCGTCTTTTACTGTTTTATTTATTGCAAAAGAAACAGCGATACATCAGGATTTCGAAAAGATAAACAAACAAAAATAGGTGTGTCTTTTTTCTGATCCACCATAAATTATCGGTGTAAATCTCAATAACACGTGGATTCAGTTTCGAATGATTTTAAAACGTAATAAAAGTAAACCTGGGACAGATAGTTTGACTTGTCGGTTGTCGGCGATGGATACATCAAAGTGATTTATGGTTTTCGTCTGTGCCGATGGGCGTATGGGTGATGGGTGTGTGCAGTCAACTAATTGGAATATAGGCCACTCAGGAACTATGTCAAAGTTCCTGCCATCCTCATCTCTAACAACTATACAGCTGCAGTGGGGCGCCGAGTGCGCCGCCCGAGAGACCTCATTACTATTCCATATCACATCCGCACCCATCAAACTTCCAACGCACTCACCCACAAAGCTATAGAACTAATTATTAACTTTTTAGGTACGATTCAAAACGCCGACATTTTCTCTGATAGATGGACACAACTTAGACGAAAAATTAGCCATTACCTTAATACCTGCTACTGTACCCTATAATTTTTGTTTTTCATTATTTTGACATAAAATGTTATTACTATTAGAATTATGTTAGCTTATAGATAATTCCACATGTAATGTCTTGGTGTAAGCTGTTTTTTACATGGTTGTTGTTGAATAAAGAATAAAGTGACGTTATAAGTCAGATTGTAAGAAATTTCTTACTACAGCGAAACCCCGTTAATACGATTTTATGGGGACCAGACAAAAAACGCTTCTTAAGCGGGAAAGCGTATCATTCGGGAAAAATAAATGAAGGGTCCACGTAAACATGTCTAGTTAGTTCAAATTACAGAAGGAAAAACCACCTTACTTTTAACAGAATACGGTGTGAATTTGCCCTGATTTTTTAAAGCATTTGACATGTTTTTTCCGAGGACCCTTAACTCTTTATAAGGCAGAGGGAATATGTTTCCCACCACGTTTCAACATTGCGTCAAAGTGGCAAGAGTTCAATTTTGCGCATTTCTGACATTTGTCTGCCCGTTAAAGGGTTAAAATCACATTTTTTTTGTAAAATTTGTACTTTCGCAGTAACATGTTTGGTATGATGTATTGTTCCTATACATATCTATTTATTCAACTGATTCAGATGCCCAGATAAAGAAAAGAAATTGATGAAACAAATGGTACTACTAGGGTTACGCCTGCTGGTGCATGAGATCAATAACTTTACCGGTCGATTGGTCTGTGTAATAAAGTTACCTACAAAGGAGGAACCTATCTGCCTACATTTATAAGTAAATAATTTCAGATGTCAATGTTGCTTTCCAGATAGCGTATTAAACGGGATGATGGATCGTATTAACCGTGAAACAATTTAGAAAAGAATGACTAAACTTGCAGGGCACTTAAAAGGCGTAATATGCAGGAAACCGTATTAAACATGAACGTACCGTATTAAGCGGGTTCTACTGTATTTGTTATTTTGACATGGTTCTAGTGGCCTAGGGTTCCAATTGGTTGAGCGTGCTTGAGCGCTCAGAACCATAATAACTGTGACCGGCCTTTCATAATATCTCGAAAATTTAACAGTCGACCAAAATCAAACAGTCAGTTTTCAAGCTGTAGACTCCGGGTTGGAGTCACAGCGAAGTTATTACAATAGTAGATTGTGTCACAGAGATCAAAATTATACATTTTCTGCCAAAAAGGTTCATATTTATACTTTAAATACTTGATAACTGTCTTTGAAATGAGCCCGTTTGCAGTATTTGCTATGAAAAATTACACCCGTCCCGTATTAATTGACCGCGAGTATGTACATATATTATGTGATTGCGTGAACTTAGGTACAGTCACGTCTAATAATATGTATACATTTCGGAACGTATGTCAAAGGCATAAGGATCAAAAACGTATACATATTATTAGAGCCGACCGTATCTATTGCGTACGTTTACCCCACACGAATACAAGGTGGAAACTTTCCTTAGTTGTATAGACGTATTATGAGTTGCCGCTACGTTATTAATGGGCATTTATTCTCTATTCATCCCGCTCGTACTCGTATTGGCGTGAGCGAGCCGAATAGAAAGTAAACTCGCGTTAATAATGCGGCGGCTCATGGTACGGCTACAAACCTCGATAGTTAGTTTACCTTTTTTTATTTGACCCCTATTCTTGTAAATCGGTAAGTATACTCTTGGGTCGTCTCGTTCGTTTTTCGTCACGTTCCTAAATTTGTCCGATTCTGCTTTCGTCACCCATTATTTATTCGTCACGATCGTCGATGGTCTGTCTCATCTTCGGTCAAATTTGTTGTTCATCTTTATTTTAATCCGTCTCGTTCTTAACTCGTCATAATTTTCTTTCGGCATGTTTGCTGTTAAATCTACGTTTGTCGTATATTTTCATAGTCTTAAGTCAGTACCAACTTAGAATATGACCAAATACGAAATGACAAAAAACGATTGAGTCGAAATAAGAAAAAGGTCAACAACTTATTATGGTCAAAGACGAGAATGACTGCAGACTAACTTGACGAATGAAGAATGGGTGACGAAAGCAGAATCGGACAAATTTAGGAACGTGACGATAAACGAATGATACGACCCAAGAGTATACCAGGATTTCGTTTGTTTCAAACAGCAATAAAACAAAAGAAATTCTACTTTAATCGGTTCATAAAAGATTCAAATTGGATTGCAACAACTACGTACATTGTAATGTACATTGGGTGTTACGAGGATAAGTGTAGATGCGCGGGCGCTGGCAGCGGCGCGTTAGTCACGCATTCTTAGGCGTAGTAAAGCGATGATTGACCGACTAGTAGTTCGATGAGTCTTCACTTGTAACGTGCCTCAATCGAGCTTATATGTATACTATTCCCTGGGACGTTCCGTGTGGTGACGGCACCGCTCCGTGGTGACGACAGTACGAATACATTTGTCACCACCCCAACTCTTCCTCTTGTTTTCGTATTTATTTCTTTCTGTACGGACCTATGTTTAATTTTTAATGATTGCTTTCAATTAATTATGTCCGTAATTAAATTTGTTTATTTTTTGTTTTTATATCTTTTTGTACATAAGTCTATGTTTAGTTTTCGTGTCTATTTTTATGTATATTTTTAATTGAGTAAAGTAAATCATTCTCGTGGGTGTCGTAAGAGTCGACTAAAAATGAACTAGGAAATGAAAAAAACCAACGAAAACCTCAACTCCGTAGAACAGTCGAAGACAAAGCAGCTACCGACAGGTGCTACGTACGCTGTAGAGGTCTCTGTGACGTAGCACGCTACGGATTAATACACTAAAAATTGCGTACAAACATACAGTTCATTAAAAAATTGCTCCGCTAATAGTATAATGACATTAATGACCTACTATTTAAATTACATTACACTTGGTATTGTAAGGTTTGAAATTTCGTAGGGCTTGAGTTAAAAGCTACACTAGCTTTTAACTCAAACCCTACGAAATTTTGCTACGCGGCGCCTTACTTTTTTGTGCTACGCACGCATTCATCTTCGCATATTTTAATACTTAACACTTTCGGACGAGTGCTACGCGCTACGCTCTTTGCCGATCCCATGATTTTTCCGCTTTGTAGCGAACTTGTTAAAAAAAATTGTTATAGTATCTCGTAATTAGATTATAATTATATAACAATTAGTTATGTTTAATTGTCTAAATACTTTCATGCATGCTCAGATGCTCACTAGTTATAGTCATAAGATGATTTACAAGAAAAATGTTTTTAATATGTGCATCGCAATTTATAATCATCTCCCGGAGGAGTTGAAACTATTGGAAGGAAACGCCTTTAAACGCAATCTAACGAACTGGCTCCTAGAACGATGTTTTTACAGCGTAAAGGCGTATCTCGACAATTAGTTTCAATTTTAGTATAATTTTATTATGACTTGCCTGTTATATAATGTATCTCTATTATTATTGTTATTTTTTTGTATTTTATCTCATTTTAATAATCACTGTTATCTTTTATGAATTTTAATTGGACATTGCATATTTATTTAGAATGTAGTACCTATTGAATTGTTATAATAGTGTTCATGGCTGACATTTGCACGCTTGCACGCAAGCTAGATACATGGTTCTCAATGTAATGTAACATCCTTAAACTGTGTCTATTCAAATAAATATTTTGATTTTTGATATACTGTGTTAATTTAATGTTTTCTCTAATAAGTGAAATGTAAATTTTTTTGAGAAAATAAACTTCTTTAACCATCAAAAAATGGACCTCCCACAGAGAACTCCCTTCGGGAGTTCCCCGCGCTCAGAGTGCTAAAGGCCTGGCCACGACATTGGTCGAACGCGACCGGTGGGGCAAAAAACCATACGTACGAGAGGGAGTTCTGATATCGGCCTCTCACTCCAATATTCGGTTGCCGCCGGGGCCCTTAGATTAGACCAATGTCTTTGCCAAGCCATAAGTCGCTCTCATTAAGTAGCCAGCCTTATTATATATATCGTCGCCTGGTACCCACATCACAAGCCTTAATTGAGCTTACCGTGGGACTAGGTCGATTTGTGTAAGATGTCCCAAGATATTTATTTATTTATTTATTTATGTGCAAAGCCCGGAAAGCGGGAGCAAAACTGCACTTTTCACTAGTGCTTAGTTAAATATCGACTTTTCTATCGACATTCACACAAACGAAACCAAAATTCAAAACCCTCTTGAATATCGTTCAAAAGTTTTAAGTTAAGTTAAAACTTACTTTTACATCCTCAAGGCGATGTCATTCCAAATACATATCAGAATTTATTTAATAAATGCGTTGGCGTTTCAACTTTTTTTTTTTTTTTGATATCTGGAAAAGAAGTAGAACTACTATGGGAACTAAGATAACCACTCACTTGGTTTGATTTTTGCGATAGACTCTATGTCTATGTAAAATTAGAGTGATGACATGTAACAAAAGCTACATGAAGCAAGTGAGTGGTAAATAAGTTTGATAAATTCAATTAAATTAAATAAATGTAATAAAAATGTTGGTACGCATATCGACAGAATAGTCGATACTTAATCAAGCACTAGTGACAAGTGCATTTTTGGCTTTGCTTATGTGCAGTCAAGTGCAAAAATAAGTATCGAAAGAATCCGCTCATAAATATGTTACGACGTTCTTATTACGTACACAGAATTAGAATGCACTGGGACATATTTTTGAACATTTTTGTATACACCTTATTTTGTCTTTGACTGTGCAATAAACAGACTTGCCTTTGTCTTTATCAGCGTTCTTCTGGTCGAAGAAGCCTGTGGTCAGGGCCTTCCTCTTCAGCAGGTAGGCGCGTCGCTTCGGCTTCGTCGTTGTGGCCACGGCATTCTCTGCAACAACCGTCTTTTGTTAGAACATGTGCGAGGGATAATATACGGGTGAAGTTCTTAACAAGTAAACGGTATTTTGAATGGGGTAAGACAAAATGCTACCAGCACACGCTGTGCCAAAAAGGACGACTTTTTGTCTTACCCCATTCTCAAAACCGTTTCCTGTTACCACAACTTACCCTACATCAAGATTTACTTAAAATTACAGCAACAAAATTATCCGTACAAAATAATTCCGCGAGCAATGGAGAGCAACACACTCAAGTTTAACGCTCGTTGACAGCTTAATATTTCAAAAGCAGATGACATAACTGCCATATTAATAATAACAAATGTTCGTATCTACTCTGCTGCTCCGATTTTTTTTAAACTGTGGGATCATAATTAAATGTATCTTTAAAAAAACTCGTAATCTATGATTACACTAATGAATCCCATGCCTGGTTTAATATATCGCCCGCATTAGATTTACACACGGTATGTATGCAATTTTAGACCTTATGTTCTAGACGCAAGAAAAAACGTGTATACATATGCCCTTGACTGTACTAAATGCGGTTTTTACCCTAAATCTCTGTCCCGAGAAGTATTATTCTCTTTCGAAACTACACTCTGCGTTTACTCTATCGAATTGTCACCTACCTGACGAGAATAACGAATATTTTAAAGACAAACGGATCTTAATCGCATAAACTTACGTTTAAAGGTCTCTGCCCACTAGACCGTAGCATACCATGACCGTAGCATGAACGTATCAGACAAAAAAATATTCTTTGTATGGGAAAGTATGAGACTATGCCCACTAGGACGTTCCGTCGCCGGCCAACACCGTCGCGTGCCATGCACGGACCGGCAAGAATTGTCGGCGAGAATATTTTGCCGGCCCCGACACGCTACGTGCATGGCACGCAACGTTGCCGGTACGGTGTGCGCAGGCGGCGAAACGGTGAGCATACGGGTTCTATTGACATTTTTGTATTGTATTTACAATTTTTATCCAAAACTCTCCAAATTTTTCACTTTTGATAGCGAGTAATAATTTTCTTATGGCGAGATAATGGACACAATATAATCAGCATCGCTATTTTCTGAAAAAAAACTTAGTTAATTGATTGTAAACCCGCAAATCGAAGATTTTCATCGAGATTGAAAAATATTACTTCGTTTCTTACAAACTAAATAATTAAAAGAAATATCAATTTTGCAACAGTCATATAACTTAACGAATTTATCCAGATAGATTGCACAATTTGTTTCTTTTTTACATGGTAAGAACCATGCTTTTGATGTGGCTTTCTAAAATAAATTTTATTGGTTTTAGATTTTTATTACAATAGTTATGTACACAAAATCGATATGTTTTTTTTTTCGAAAAACCTTTGCTCTTTAGCAGCTGCTTCATTGTTATTTAAAATTAATTATTGTTCCAAAACTATTAGAAGATGTAAAAATAATCAAACAAAACCAGTACTCTCATAATATAGACAATATATTTACCAATTCCAAGAAGTTTTAGTTTAATATCATAGATTACACTTATCAGTGTCTAGGTTACCTAGACAATGATAAGTGTAATTTAATACTATAATAATATTAATGATAAATAAACACATTCTGCCATATAAATGTATAAGTAGCATAACTGACGATTCGAAAGTGCTTGTTGCTAAGCCTACTCAATAAATAATTTTTGACTTTGACTTGACTCAGTAACAACTCTAGTAGGTACTTCAATGGATTTCGATCGCAGTTTACGATGTCTGCTCAGAAAAATAGGTGTAGAAATAAACTCCTAGGAAAATGCTAGCACAGCGATAGTAGTCTTAAGGGCGCGAAAACAATTTGCAACTGATAAAACTGTGACAATGGAACGATAACGATGGATATGAATCGCTCATACTACGGGGATGATACGTAATTGCGACGCGGATGATACGTGGTTGCGACGCGGATGCAACGGTCACTAAACGGGCTTAGCACGGACATGAAACGATGTACACACGTTATAGTGGGCATAGTAGTCCGTGTCGTCTCACATTCCGTGTCTGATACGTTCATGCTACGGTCATGGTATGCTACGGTCTAGTGGGCAGAGACCTTAATTATATCCTGACGTTTCGGGCATGACGGTACACCCGTGGTCGCAGTCTGCCTGTAGCGTCAACGCGATTAAGACCCGTTTGTCTTTAAAATATGAGTGATAATCGTGAAAGTTTAAGAGAATCAAGTTTTATATATTTGATCCACTCGAACACAACTTCAAAAAACCTTTCTTTTCATGACAAGTTCACGAGTTCGTTCCACCGCTGTGCCGGCGCCAACCAATTAACGGGCAGGTGCCGTGCGTCAAAAACAAATCATTTATTTATACTCGGTGCGAAGCGAAAACTTCCACACACAAACAAGTAATTCGACGAGGCAACGGGACACTTGTTTTGATAGAAAATTGCGGTGCGCGGCGCACACGTAATAGATAAAGTCAGTTATGTTAATAGCAGAGTATTAACAAGTTATAGATTAAAAGGCAGCGTGGTGACGGCAGTAAGAATACAATTGTCACTCCAAATCTTCCCGTGGGTGTTATAAGAGTCGACTAAGGGATTAAAGTCTCAATGAATATTTCTTTATGGAAGATTGATGATGGGCAGCATCGTCATAATGGACAAACTACTGCGATGCACTACTCGCTTGCACAACGAGGCATTTATCTCGTAGTTAATGTGTCGATACGCATAGTTAATAAAATGTCAGCCTCCGTAGCCTAGTTGGTAGTGTCCCTGCCTACGAAGCTGGAGATTCCGGTGCGGGCATTATACTTATTTATCACAAATATTTGTTCCTTGGTCATGGCTGTCTATGTATTTAAGTACCTATATGTATCTCAATCAATAAATCGTCGCCTGGTACTCACATGACAAGCCTTAATTGAGCTTACCGTGGGACTAGGTCGATTTGTGTCAGATGTCCCAAGATATTTATTTTAAAAAATAGGAGAGGCTTATATGCAGCATTGGAATGAGAGAGGCTGATGACATGACATAGATAAAAAACAAAGTAAATCAGCAGCAGGCCTAGTCAAGATGCAATTCTGCATTCGTATACGAGCGCAATGGACTGCTTTCATCATCATCATCATCAGCCTATGATAGTCCACTGCTGGACATAGGCCTCTCCTATTAACTATGCGTTTGGACGCATTAGGAGGTAAATGCCCATAATCGCCACGCTGGGCAAGCGGATTGGCGATCGCAGTAATGTGTCCACTATGTTGACGCTGCTGCCTATCATCAATATGCTACTTTACGTGTCGTGTAAAACTTTTTTCTTTTAATGGGCTTACTCATGGCCACAGACTAGCCAAGGGCAGAGACGCGGCCTACGATGGAGTGAGATTGCCGAGAAGGCGCCTATTCACCCATGACTTGAAGGTTGACCTAACGTATTCACAACTACGTACCATACGGCTACTGAAGACCAGGGGCATATTTCTCGAAAGCTTGTAACTAGTAATACAAGCGGAAGTCATTATCTAATTAACAGCATTAAAAAGAGGCTTCCACTTGTATTACAAGTTACAAGCGTTCGAGAAACGGGCCCCAGACAGTTCCAACCGCGCAGACAATTTTGCGCAGCGGGTGCGTAAGCGCCGCGGCTAAGTATGTCGGCTGCTAAGTATTGTTGAGTGGCGTGGCGCCGCTCGCCACGGCTATTACCCGCGTCGCTACCAGCGAGACTCATGCGCAGCTCGAACGTTCACAATGTTCACATACAATAAATAAATAAATATCTGGGACATCTTACACAAATCACCTAGTCCCACGGTAAGCTCAGTTAAGGCTTGTGATGTGGGTACCAGTTGGGTACCAGGCAACGATATATCTAATAAATAGATACAGATACTTAAATACATAGACAGCCATGACCAAGGAACAAATATTTGTGATAAATAAATACACAAATAATGCTCTCGCCGGTGTTCGAACCCGGAACCTCCAGCTTCGCAGGCAGGGTCACTACCGACTAGGCTACGGAGGCTGACAATACTCTCATATTATATAACAATAAAAAGGTTCAACGCGAAAATGCTGCGAGTCTGATGGGTACTTTTCCTGCGGGAACATTGAACTTATTCGAGTAGGCTACTTTTAAGTTGTATTGTAGGCAGTTTTAACTTTCGATTTTTTTTTTCACGTTACATTTAAGTTGGTAAGTTTGTAGTCACGGCTAGTAAGGCAAGTTATGACGTATGCCCGTGAGGTGACGACACTAAGAATACATTTGTCACCACCCCAACGCTTCCCGCGGGTGTCGTAAGAGTCGACTAAGGGATTGAACTGTCAATGACCTTTCCTTGATAGATGATTGATGATGGGCAGTAGCGTCATCATAGTGGACACATTACTGCCAATGCCAATCTGTTTGCCCAGCGTGGCGATTATGGGAATAAGAGAGGCCTACGTCCAGCAGTGAACTGAGATAGGCTGATGATGTGCTGTGAATATAATATTAGTATTCATATTTACAAGCAGCAACGCAAAGAAATAGTAAAAATTAAGTAATTATAGCAATGTAAGCAACCAACAATGCAAACTCATAGTAGTGATATAGTGTGGGTATAGTGATAGCGATGTGTCACAGCATGACTCTCGCTGTGGCCATTATATAATGTGCTTTTAAAATAACTACGTGTTTACATTTGACAACGTATTTAATCAAACTGAAGATAGAAAATTAATCATTAAGATAAAGAAACAGTTCAGAAACGAGTTTAAAATGTAGGTAATGTAATGCTCTGTCTCGCCAGTTTCGTTTAACTAAATGTCGGCTTTATAGAGTAAATTTTTCTTTCTAGCAGATTAAAAAAAAAAACGAAATTTGGAAAGTTCGAGCGATGTGTCTCTCTCACTCTAATGACGCCTTCGTTTGAGTGACAGAGAAAAATCCTCGAAATTTACGAATTTCGATTTTCGCGGTAGTAAGCCAGTATCGATCCAAGCGCAAGAGTGGTAGAAACCCGATTAACATCTCAATCTGTCACTGAATGCCTGCTCGTGAATCACGTCGATGCGCAAGCGATATGACGGATGCGTTACGTGGCTCTTCGGTATTTTTAGAGTTATAAAAATACTGCTGCATATAGAAAACATTACGGACTTAGGAATACATACCACAAAATGTATGCATTATATGAGTATACTCGTAGGTAATTGGGCGATATATCTATTATATATATATATCGTCGCCTGGTATTGGCATTGGCACCACAAGCCTTAATTCAGCTTACCGTGGGGCTTAGTCCGAAGATATTTCATTATTATTGTCTCACTAAATATATATTTATTTTCAAAACTACATGGTTCGTGGTCATCCGCAGACCACGAACCCTGTAAAGTGTTCGAAACGTCGGAATGAAGTTAAAATTAGTTAATATACGCGAGTTTATCCGTTTTCATAGTTTTATTTCATGAGTAATCCTCGCGGTAACCGAAGAAAATTTCAAAACTACAATTTATGTATTCAATCTAACTAATCTATTAAATCTATAATCTACTTATCCTAGCCTATATCTAAGATTGGCCCTTGTGGCATTGTACCGAGGATGCTGGCGGCATTTCCTCGTTGTATCGCAATACTGATGCGTTGTGCAAGGAAGTCGCCAGCTCTTCGGTCTTTAGTTACGTTTCACTAAAGTTAAAATTCAATTGTAACTTTCAAACTCTCACATATTTTTCCGCCTTCGATTTGTTTTACTCATTGTCAGGAATGTTTGACGCCACGCTGACCCTGCGTACATTATGTACGTAGGCATATATTCACGCCATTGTTTACAACGGACGTGTCATATTTTTGACAGTTGGCAGCACTAGCTAAGAAATACGGGCGTTAGTATTCAAAAAAAGCAGCACAGTTCTTTACCTTAATTCGCAGAGATAAGGATAAAAATTGCTAACATGTATTTGAGACGGACGGTACAGATAACGTTAAGATCGCATACCGAGGATTCCTGCTAAATATAAACTGCACAAACCTAAATGAAGCAAGTACAAGGGAGTTTTTTCTCGTTTAAGCTGAATTGTTTGGTTTGAAGGATGAGAATTGCATGAGGTTTTAAATGTTTTCGTTTTATCCGGTGACACGGTAGCGTAAGAGTAAAAACACTCTCTTGTCACTCGGATGCACTGCTAACATTTAAATTGCAACAACTGTAGCTCTCCCAGAAAGCACTGATATATCAAAATAATATTAATATGATTTTGAGCACTTGGCCTCAAAATTGCTCGGAACGGGATGAAATGTCAGGTACGTAGGTCATCAGGGTCATAATGATTTCGTTATATACAAGGTGGCAAAAAAATAAGTACATTCCCGTTGCCAGAGAGCTTTTGGGAATATGGGCTTTTTGGAAGTTTCAGAAACGTTGATAAGATAATTTATGAAATTATACGTGAAGCAGTTCTAAGCTAGCTACTATTTAGTACTATCTACTTATGGGTACTCCTAGCATTGTACCGAGAAGAAGTTTCATAAGTTGCGAAAGTTGCATAGCATAAATAATCTAATCAAGCACAGACCGTACTAGATACATGCCTTATTCGTTACATTTACTGTCTCGTTTACTTATTTTCGATTTAAAATAATTATTTATAGTACATTTTTACAAGTTCTCATGGAAACATTCTCAATAATAAATAAATAAATATCTTAGGACATCTACACAATGAGAACTTACTCTTAAATTCTCATGAAATTTCACGGAAATTTCCGAGTATATTCCCGCAATTTTGAGAATGTCTGCATCTTGTATATTGCTAGGTACTCCTAGAACTGAAAATCATAGGACGGCTAACTTGCGTCTCAAGGTAAAGCAGATAAGTTGTGGGAAGTGATATGGTAGATTTTAAACTATTCAATAACAAGTTTATAAAAATACGCACGTAATAAATATCATATTATAGCATGAGTAAGACGAGGATTATCATAATTAGCTATATTCATAAGCAAAAACCCCCATAAAGAAAATCCCGTCATGATTTTTCTTATATTTTCCTTAGATTAAATATTTATGCAAACGCTTCCTGTCCATGACATTTTCCTCAAAAAACAAAATGTTCCACAGTTTCCCCGTTGTTTTTTGTTTTCAGTTTTTAGACAGCTGATTACATGTTGTTATTAATAGGAAGTTCGGGCCAGTTACTAAAGAATTAGTATTATTTTGAGACTAGTTGCATCGCCTACGCTTAGATTCTTGATAAAACTTTAAACATGTTTTTTTTACATTAAAAGTTTTTTTTATGTCCACATCAAACACGATGCATGCATAGTCGAAGACAGACTTTACCCCCTGCATACAAATTTCGTTGTTTGGCCGTGTGGTGACGGCAGTAAGAATACGTTGGTCACCATCACAACTCTTCCCGTGAGTGTCGTAAGAACCGACTACGTGATTGAGGAGTCACTGACCATTCTTTGATATAAGATTGATGATGAGCAGCAGCGTCATCATAGTGGACACATTACTGCGATCGCCAATCGGCTTGGCGGTTATGGGCATTTAGCTCCTAATGCGTCTATACGCATTGTGAATAGGAGAGTTGTACGTCCAGCAGTGGACTGAGATAGGCTGATAATGTATACAAATAAACTTAGTATCGTATTATATTACGACATATCGTAGGATCGTTCTACCCCGCGCCGTTTAAACGTAGCTTTAGAATTACAATTCATATGTTTATATATGTATAGTTTAAAGCTACATTGCTGAGTGTTTAGACAAGTTGCCAATCGCTAACACCTAATCGTCAATCGTAAACGAAAGGCAGCTAACTGTCTTTGTCGCACTAATATGAAAGGGTGACAGAGAGGGAAAACTACGATACGCTATTAGGCGTTAGCGATTGGCGACTTGGCTAAACGGGCTGATTAAACAATTTTCAAAAAAATACTGTGCAGTAATAAGTAAATGCCATTTAAAAACTCTTAATTTTTGTCATGGCGCCTGAGTGCATGTCCAGATATTTTTGAGCACCGTAGCCGCTCCGATATATCTGCTGGCGACTGTACAATGCAGTGGCATCGGTATTTTAATGTGTCATATCAAAACAACAAATTAACTGCGCATTTATTGATAAATCAATCAACGCTAAACGAGTGACGAATCTGAAAACACGGGCCGATGGTAGTGGCTACTTTAATAAATAAACTGTAATAAATGGATCTCAATTTGATAAATACATACATTCATACATCATCAGTATACCTCGATATTTTTCTAGCAGGAACTAGAGATTGACAAAATTTTACATCGACGTATAATTGTTATCGATAGGTATAGTCTTGTTGTAGTCGATAAATAAATAGTGCGCAGTAATTTAGAGATAAACTACAAGAATGCAAATCATATTCAAAACGATACATTTTCTTATATTTTATATTTTGTGCCTATAAAAGACGAAGACTAATAAAAAACACTCTAACGCCATAGGCAATAATTCATATGAATTGTTAGATATTTAAAAACAAAGCGTAGATTGGTCCTGTTTTTCTTGGTTGGTTATGATTTACATTGACATTTACGAAGTTAGCATTGTTATAAGAATAGGGTGTATTCATCGATAACAGTAATGTCGATGTTTGATTTAGTCAATCTCTCGTTCCGGCTAGAAAAATATCGAGGTATAATCATCAGCCTATCTCAGTCACTGTTGGACGTAGGCCTCTTCTATTAACTATGCGTCTATACGCATTAGGAGGTAAATGCCCATAATCGCGACGCTGGACAAGCGGATTGGCGATCGCAGTAATGACACTCATCATCAATTTTCTATCAAAGAATGGTCAGTGACACTTCAATCCTTTAGTAGGCGTACGACACCCACTGGAAGTGTTGGGGTGGTGACAAATGTATTCTTACTGCCGTCACCACACACCACACACTACATTACAATAAACAGATTATTAATTGTTCAAAATACAAGTGTTAAGAAGTAATCAAGAAGACATCAACGTGACCCGTCGTTTCCAACTCTGACTTTGTTGCATGATTGCATTGCAAGCTGTGTAATAGGTGTATGTGAGTTGTAGGTATATTTGATAATATATTTTCGAAAATAGCCAAGGAGCTGATTTCTTTAGAATCCTATTAAATAAATATCTTACCGAGAGTTGGCAATAAGGAATTTCCCATATTGTCACAACACTTGCAACACTTACACTTGTTTATTTACACTGGACAATTGTTTATAATTAATATTAATAATAATAAAGGAACAACACCGTACGAAATATTACAATTGATTAAAAACACCTACGTAAAATTCTGTCACAAATACTATAATCCGCCTAAATTAAAAAGCGATAACAATAAAATATATTATCTTGCAAAGGGCGACTTTTTCGTTTGTTAATAAAACAGTTGTGTAACGTATGTCATGTGATTGGTAGTATAAGTTTCTGATGCCAAGTATTTAGTATCATAGTCATAGGTTATTCTACAGTCATCGCACTTGCTTTAGAACTCCTCCCTTTAGGGTTGAATTCCCAAAAACCGTGAAACACATTTACCTATCTTTAAAACTACTCCTCTAAAGTTTCGAATAAAATTGACCCGAATTTCACCCCTTAAGGGTTCAAATTTGAGAAATCCTTTATTAGTGCTCCTTACCACACATGTAAAATGGAATTTGTATGGACTTTGATGTTATGAGTTAACAAGCCTATAGTGTAATTACACGCATTATTTCTATTACTCTAATATTCGTGACATACAATGTTAATACGTTTATTATAATCTTATAAAATAACACTCGGCATGCACACCCAGATTAAAAAATAAATTTAAACCGAAACGCCCAGAGTCCAATATACTATACATTCTGAGTAGGTACTTTACACTCAGTTTTAAATTGTATCATACTACCATAGACAACATAGATTGCACACCACAGTACGTTTGAGTTGTTTTTTCTCTCCTTTCAAGGGTATATGATATGGAGCGGGAACCTGAAACTTTTACTTGACTACTCTTTGCAGGAATATTAGATAAGTTTCAAAATAATCTCAAAATTTCTCTGGTATTTCGAGCAATGACGTCACGACGCCAAGCCACGTCACGACTTTCAAAGTGAAAACGAAATGAAAATAACCTATTAATTTTATTTTCGTAAGACAATGTACGGTTATTTACGATGTCTGTGGCCAATTACCTAACGATAAAAGTAACGATCAAATCTTCTAGAGCGGTCGGTTGTGACGTCACGCGACGTCATAATTGCGCAAGCGCGTGTTATGGCCGCCATCTTGGAAAGTCGTTGTGTGTCATCGTATTTATAGCGCACTGTGGAGTGGGTCACCTGAGCGTTGTACGACCTTTCGGAATGTAGGTTTTTTATATGAAAATTAAAGAATGCTTTGCGCGGGTTAAGTGGGAAGAGAAATTAAAACGTAAACAAAATATATGTGTCCTCGGGTCCTCACCTACGAACAAATAAAACAGGAAAGCCGCACGATACTAAATTGCCGTTCAAAAACGGTCCTGAATTTTAGTTGACAAGTGTCGCCCCCTCTTCATTGCATCACGGCAATGAATTTCAATGTGAAACTATAAAAACTTAAACCGCCATTTAAAAACAGTTGTGATTGGTCCATCAAAATTTTGATTGGGTATATTCTATAAACATTTGTCAAAGATGTTGCGCCGAAATATGCGTGGTGTTAAGAAAACCGCTATGGCGTTAGACGTCCATGTTATATATTATGGTCGCAGGTTCTCACGAAATTTTATATTCAAAAACAGATGTGAAAAACTAAATCGTTAGTATTGTATACTAGTATATTTTTGGAGCTGATCCTATTAATAATGTATTATTTATATACTTAGTATAATAATTATACGTTTTTATTACATATTTAATATGTATACTCTAACATTTTAATTAAAACAAATATCTAGGTCTATCGGAAGAACCCAAATAAAATGAAAACATGTTTTTAAGGGTGTTAGCTATTCACTTTAGTAGTAAATATTGCGGCTTGTGAAATCAACCAAAACAAGTTTTAATTTGAATGCGGTATCGTGCTTTTATATAGGAATTGAAGCTTTAGGCTCCATGGTTCTAAAATTTGTAACACCCCGAGAAAAGTGTGTTTATAAGATTTATATTTTTTGTTCTATTTTTTCAATAAAAGGCCTGGCCTACTACCGCGAAAATCGAAATTCGGAAATTTCGATTCATTACATTTATACCAGCATGTTTTAATTGCTCTCACCTTTCTCTTCAAAATAGACCAAATAATAAAGTCCGAAACTCAATGCACTGGAGAAATGACACGTGAAATTCGAGTTTCAGCCATTTTTGGTTCTTACGACCTTTATAAGCCGAAGCTCAGTCTCGTTCTTATGTTTGCGGTCTACAACCCAAATGTTTGCGTGTCTAAGACTTCAATGCGGTGTCCAAAACATATTTCCGATAATTAGCCACTATTACTTTGACACCAGACTTAATAAAATCTACTTGGTAACACTTCATATCGTTAACCCTGTAAAAACGCGTGATCAAATTCCATACACTATTATCGTCACGTGACTTATTGCTTATTGTAGGTAATGTAGGTGTACGAATGCGGAATGGCATTTTGGTTACGTTAAGGCCCGGCCACGACATTGGTCTAAGGCGACCGGCTTAGCGGAAAACCATACGTGCGAGAGGGAGTTCCCATATCGGCATCTCGTTCCAACTTATGGATTCGCTCGCCGCTGGTCGCCTTAGACCAATGTCGTGGCCGGGCCTTTACAAATTACTCTCATGTCTCAAAGGATCTCTTCGTCGGTTAATCCGAGGACCCTGGACATGGAGTTAAACTGCACAACGCTTCTTGAACACCACTATTTATTTATATTCAAATGCACTTACAAAAACATTGTTTACTCGTGAAGATATGTCAGTAGAGTGAGTTTGAAGGCTCATCATACATAGACAATTTGTATGATGAGCTTCCGAATTCAAATTGTATTAGTCAAGCACGAGTCGATTGCTTAACTAACAACCTTCATAATAAGTCTCCACGCATGCCAAATGCAGGTTGAAAATATTACATACCTCTTTTATTCATTCATATATGCGGATTTCCTTACGATGTTTTCCTTCACCGAAAGCTAGTGGTGATCTTCCAAGAAGCACTTTTTTCCTACGTTACAGATAATTAAAATATTCTGTCTCTGTAATTTCCCGGTTGCAACAACAAATTTGGTTGCCAACGGACTCAAGTTACGAGAGGTCGCGCGAAAATAAACCGAGGCTCAGCGAAATAAACTATTTAGCTCCTAGGCTTGTCAATATTGCGAACCTGAGGATTATGGAGACAAGTGACTGTCAATATTGCGCCTTATTTTGGTGATAATCTCCACCCATAATGCCCAACATTCGTCGGTACTACCTACTAAAATTACATTTCATGCGGGATGAATAAACCACCATGGTGATACTTGGTGATATTTTCAGGACCCCCGCGGGCCACGTGACAGGACAAACTGCAAAGTGAAATTTTAAAACTGTTCAGCAGAGAGTAACAAAAAATTTCACGTGATTTGTCCGATGACCCCTCCCCTATGGTGATAATTGGTGTTTTTTTCTTACCTTCAGGTATCTTGACAGTGGTGCCCAAGTTCAGCTGCTGTAGCCTCGCTAGGGCCGCTTGCTGCAGCGCCCGTCTCTCCACCTCGCTGAGCGTGAGCAGCGAAGTGTCGCCGAGCCGCACCGAACGACCCGCGCCGTCGGCCCACGAACAGCTGCCCTGCACATAACGCGTGACGTCATCACACCATCATCGTTTATTTCTGTTAATGTAACTAAATTTGTATTATTATTTCATGACATAACTTTTGTATAAAAAATTATTTCTGTTAATTTAATTTAATTTGTATTTATTTCATGACATAGCTTTTGTATTAGTACATTGTGCATCAAGGGAGGTAAGTACGGAATTACTAACGAGAGTGTTAGAAGCCCGACGCCGTTAGGCGGAGGGCTTTTATGACTCGAGTTAGTATTCCGCTTACCGACCGTGATGCATACAATGTTTTTCATCACACTTGCCAACCAAAAAATAAGTTTAAGACATAATATTATTAAATAGAGTACTGACATTTCTATTACTCCCTAGGGAATTTCACTTTTCTATTACTCCCGCTACGCGCGCAAGCAATGGCGCGCTTAGACAGCAAGTGTGATGAAAAACAATTTATTTCTCTATTAAGTGTATATTATCATAATTTTCTAATTTGTTTGAAATGTCATTATTTATTAGTACCTACCTAAACCACGAAGTATGTTGTTACCAAATGTAATATATAAATATTTTGCATGTTGGCTTTATGTCGACTGAATACTGATTCTCAAAATGCTGTAAGAAAGACCTAATTGTAACGTATTCTTGCAAATAAACATTTCTGTTTCTATTTCGTATTGCATGTGGAGCGTACATGTGTTTGAACTTGGAAAACCCTTCGGAACACACGAAGGTAATACTGCTTGATCATGTGTCGCCGTTGTAGCCCGAGCCTTGTCTTTCTTAGATCCGAAGGATTTACTAAGTTCATACGGAGTGAACAGCTGCCCTGCACATAACGCGTGACGTCATCACACCATCATCGTATTGCATGTGAAGCGTACATGTTGAACTTGGAAAACCCTTTGGAACACACGAAGGTAATACTGTCCTGCTTTATCGTCGCCGTTGTAGCCCGAGCCTTCTCTTTCTTAGATCCGAAGGATTTACTAAGTTCATACCGAGTGAACAGCTGCCCTGCACATAACGCGTGACGTCATCACACCATCATCGTATTGCATGTGGAGCGTACATGTTGAACTTGGAAAACCCTTCGGAACACACGAAGGTAATGCTGTCCTGCTTTATCGTGTGTCGCCGTTGTAGCCCGAGCCTTCTCTTTCTTAGATCCGAAGGATTTACTAAGTTCATACAGAGTGTGTGTGCCCTTATTCATAAACGTCTGCTAACTTAACAAGCCGAGCCGCTAATAATTGTTTGTCCCTTTTGCTCCTATGGACACATTTTTAAGACCGAAAGGGACAAACAATTTGGTGCATGGTGTGAAGAACTTGATAACTCGAGATGAAAAGTAGAAGGAATTTGAACTTCTATCTTTCATAAATTAAATTTATTTTTGTTTACCAAAATATCTCGATTTATCAAGTTCTTCACGCCATGCACCGAATTATTAGCGGCTTGTTAAGTTAGCAAACGTTTATGAATAAGGGGGTAAGACTCGAGTCTATTATCTCTAGACTGTGTAGCAATCGTCAGTAGAATCTAAAAAAACGTAAACAAATATGGCTGACTTTCAAACATAGCCTTTGATGTCTTTTTACAATACCTAACAAATTTTACGTTAAATATATAAATATCAATAATTATAACTCAAAAACAAAATGTGAACTTACAGTTTAATATTATAAGCTCGTAATAAAACCAAGATTGTTCTAAAATTGCGTTATTATGGAATAATGCACGTTTTTAGGTTTGTTTACTTTTTTTTAATTCTACTGTCGATTGCTATTTTAGCGCAGTACATTGCGTGCGGAAAATAAAAGCATCTGGCAGCAAGGCACGCACATTAATCTCAGGAGCCTTTACTTTCCGAACGAATTCTATGGAAGTTTGCTGGCCAAAGTTGAGCGGTCTATCAAGCGTGGTTGATGCAACTGCCCTTAACCTTTATTGTATACAGTACCTATTTTTTTTTATGATTTAGCAACTCTGCTCTTTTTATATATCAACCTCCGTAGCCTAGTTGGTAGTGACCCTGCCTACGAAGCTGGAGGTTCCGGGTTCGAATCCCGGCGAGGGCATTATTTGTGTATTTATTTATCACAAATATTTGTTTTTTGGTCATGGCTGTCTATCTATGTGTATAGGTATATTATATATATCGTCGCCTGGTACCCACATCACAAGCCTTAATTGAGCTTACCGTGGGACTAGGTCGATTTGTGTAAGATGTCCCAAGATATTTATTTATTTATACTAGCCCCCATTTTCATAAGCGTCTCGTAACTTAGCAAGCCTATTTTTTTTATTATAGTATTTTTTATTAGTAAGCCAAGTATTATTTGTCCCTCCCTGTCTAAAAGACGGATAGGGACAAAACATACTTATCGAATATTATTAGGAGTTAGGAGAAGTTTATCAATAGTGTTGTTAGTATAAGCAATGTATAAATAGATGTACATTAAATAGTTACTCGTAGTGTAGTTATATTTTAGGGAAGTTTGTGAGAAATACATAACTAAGGCATATTGAGGTTATTTAGAATGACAAAAAACAGAAATTTTGTAAAGAGCTGTTCATAATATTTCACTTAATATTTATATTAAATGAGATTTTCTTATATTCGGGTCCGAAATGATCTAGTGACAGTTATTTAAAGCGTAAACAATATTGAGTTTTAATAGTAGATTACATCAGAGGCCGGGAAAATGAGGATTTCCGGCCAAGTTGGTATATGTAATTAAAAAAAATGAAGATGTTGTCGAAATTAAAAAAAAGTTACTTTGGAGGCCTAGGCCTGAAAAGTGTTATGAAATTCCATTTCCATCGCAGTGAGTTACTGCTCCCTAAAAGCGATACTTCCGAGTCCATTTTAAGGAACGTAAAGACAATATTTCATTGCATGTTTGAGAAAACGATATTTTTCCTATTCTCTGTGATAGCTACGGACGACTGATGTGGACTGTATGGAAATAATGAAAAGAAATGGGTATGGAAATTAAATTATCTTTTAGCACACTTCATAATATGATATCTAGGGGTTGGAACAATGGCTGCAAAACTTTAACAAAACTTGTTAAGGGGACTTGACATAGCACATACATCCATAAACATACATATCTACACACCCACACATTGTAAGTTGAAGATTCCGAGATAGGGAATAAAATTGGATACAGATTTTTCAATAATATTCGTATTTTTCTCAGCTAAAGTTCCCATATGTTAATTTTAAAGTTTTGTAAGTTTACCATAGTTCCGACCCCTAAAGATATCACAGCAGGGGCCCATTTCTCAAAAGCTTGTAACTTGTAATACAAGTGGAAGTCTCTATTTGAGAATATTAATTAGATAAGGACTTCCGCTTGTATTATACAAGTTACAAGCTTTCGAGAAATGGGCCCCAGGAATCAAAGGCAAACTAAACTAGAAATGTAAACACGCTCAATATATTTAGTTATAATTTAAATGCACTGCCCATCCAATTAACCAATCTCTCGTCACCAGTAACGAGTCTGAGTGCGACCTACATAATGGCTATCTAACCGTTTCTCACCTCGTAACATGTTTAAATTAATATAAAGGGGATATTTGTCTGTCACTCGAAGATAAAAATCTCGTTAGATGCGAAATTATTTAGAGTATTTTAAATGATTCAGTTCTATCTTAGCAACGGCTGTAGGTAATCGAAGAAGAACAAAATGTTAAAGCACTTCCTTTAAAACCGAATCTGGTCGCCACGTGACAAGCATTGCCTAGTGTGGGGCCGCAGGATATTTGTGTATTAGTTTAAGGTTTTTCATTTCAAATAACTAATTTTTGTTTTGTTTTGTTTTATATTCTAAACTGGCTTTGGATTGCCTTTGTTATGATGGGATAGGTAGCATAAGTTAATCGGAGTTAACCGAAAAGGCAAAATAAATGATGTTAATAAAATAAATAAATGAATAAATAATAAATATAATATAAATAAATAAAATAAAGAAAGAAAGTAACTAAGATAATAGTTAATAATAGATAAATCTTGCATTAACTTGCCGGCCAAGAAAATTAACATTATTTCAGGAATTAATTCCTAACAGGAAAATCAAATCTTTTAGTTCTAAATGTGTGAAATCCGAGTTTGCACATTACCAGGATTTTACCTCATTTTTTAGATCCAAGTAAATGGGGCAAACGCAAACCCATATTCGGAGTCTTTCCGGTGGATAATCTAAAAGTTAAAGCCTATAAAGCTTGATTTTTTTATGAAAGCCTTATCTTCGTTAAGACGTACTCCTTTTCCATTGTATTGTATGATAAAAATCATTACTACCTGTCCACAGGCTGTTAACTATCGACCACAAGAAATAAAAAGTACGTGTTCAGCTGAACTGTAGAGCCCCTCTTTCCTGTGGCCAATAGTAAGCAACTGGTAGAAGTGCAGTCGTGACTTTTATCGTATAATTCAATATGAAAGGAGTGCCTTTAAATGACAATAAGGGTGTAATAAGAAAATTAGCATTCATAGCACTTAACTTTTAAAATGTCCATCGGAAAGACTTATAACATGATTTTCAGTTTGACCCAACTGTCAAATTGACTTTAATTTTCGTTTTCTTGCTTGTAGTCCTAGTGTTATCAATCACAGTGGATACACTGTCGCCAACGCGCTTGCCGAGCGAGGCGATTATGGACATTTATTTCCTAATGCATCCATACGCCGAGATAATTGGAGAGGCTTAAGTCCAGCAGTGGACTGAGAGAGGCTGATGATAGTGATAATGTATTTATGTGAAATGTGTACAATCGCTATCATATACAGGGTGGCCCATTCAAATCTTTCGTATGGGAAAGTCTGAAACTATAAGACATACGAAGATTTGTTCTTAGGAACCATGTCACCGATTTTGATAAAAAGAAAAACTGCATTCATACATTTGAAATCTGTACCCAGCTAGGGAATCGAACCAGGTTGTTTTGAAAATATAAACTTACACTATTTCTATTCAGATATCGTTTGTGTTGGTCTCTAAGAAGCAGTAAATGTCTCTAAGAAACATAATGTCTAAATGAATGGAATTCATTTTTTCCCATGCTGACCAATTTGTATGGGCCACCCTGTATACCGGAGCGGCCACGGTGCCCAAAAATATCTGAACATGCACTCTCACGTCACAACAATAGACTCGTGCTCAGATATAAGTGAGCGCCCCGACCGCTCCCATATATCAGATGGCGACATCGACAGTACGTATCACAGATGTCATATATACCATAGATCAAGCAAACGTATCTACTTAGCGTGTCAAATGAACTCAGTAAAATCTACTGAGTTGTCCGTCTTTAATCGTAGCTTGCAGCTTTAGGGCGTCAAATTTTGTAAGTTGAAGTGAACAAAAACATTAATGAATGAATGAATGAATGAATAAATTTATTTCAGACCAATGTCCATATTGCATTAATTAGTAATTACAAAAACAAAACAAACAAACAATTTTAAGATTTTAACCTAGTGTTAGTCTAACATCACAAATAACATGATTAATAATGCCTCCTTAAGTAATATTAATTGCAACAACACAAAAAAATATGAATACTCAAGGGCCTGAGACATATTTAAAATCATAGGCAAATAACAACTTCAGTACAAAATCTGACACGCTCGGCCGCCATACAAATGAATGAACTTGTTTCTTCTATCCAAATCTAATTCTGTGGTACGTGTCCTCCCAGGGACCTTCAATACATGAGGGTCTTTGTCAGTCGGAAAAACATAAGTTGTCCACTCGGTGGTCAAAAGTTAACAGCTTTTATAAGTCTATGTTACGATTTTATTACATAGGGTTGTAGAACGGGGAGCTAGTTGTACCAGTAATTGTTTTATCGCAAAATTAGTATACACGAACTCCTTAACTTTATGTTATGTATGTCTACCGAAAAGACGGTAACCTAAATCTGACAATGGCCCATAATTGCTAAAGTTATACATTATTTAGCTACAGTTGATGTTCCCGTTACTTTCATTGTTTAACAAATATTCAAGATAAATATGTATTAGGTTGTTGCCTCGGACAAACCGAGATAAGCATTTACATAATGTCGACACAAGGATAAACATTCAACAATACGTTTGGCTTGATAAACGGTAAAGGCAGGACCATTAATAGTCTTTTATAGACGCATTAGGAGGTAAATGCCCATAATCGCCACGCTGGGCAAGCGGATTGGCGATCGCAGTAATGTGTCTATTATGATGCTGCTGCCCATCATTAATCTTGTTTCAAAGAATGGTCAGTGACACTTCAATCCCGCTGTTGGCTTTTACGACACCCGCGGGAAGAGTTGGGGTGGTGATAAATGTATACGTATTCCTACTGCCGTCACTTTTTAAATATAATTATATCTATATGTCGGGTATTTTGGTAAAATTTTGGATTCTCCCGAATTAGCTAAAAAGGAATTTTAATGTCGATTCTATTGGCCTATTTCACCATAATTACAAGTCTGACAATTGTAAAATATCACTGTTACTGACGTCACAGGCCTCCGTAGGCTACGGCCACCGCTTGCTATCGGACGGTCCATGTGCTTGTTTGCAACCAACATAAAATTATTACTAATAACGTTTTTAAATCATTATTAAACTACTTTTTATTTTCCGAAACCCGTGACAATTGTAGCAAGGTTTAGTACAATTCTCATTCAGTCTTGACATGAGGTTCGGCATATGTCGGAATTTCGCTACAATTGTCGTGTTTTTGTGACAATTGTAATTTTGCTTCGCAAAAAAGTAGTTATTTACTGCTAATTTACTAAAGTTCCTGCACTAAATTTTATGTTGGTGGTAAAGAAACGCACGGCCCTTCCGATGGTAAACGGTAACTGTAGCCTATAGACGCCCCAGATTGCAAAAACAGTAAATTTACAATTGTAGCACTTGTCAATGTGGTGAAATTGGTGTTTTCAAAATGTCGGCTAGGGAAGTTGTAAACTCTCTAGTTAAGACTATTTACATTAAACCGTGCCTCCAGATGATGACTCACTTAAACATGTTGTGTACCAATAAATTATATATGTTTTGTCTGGTCTCCGCCCACTGGCAATGACGTCCCGAGTCCCGACGGGAATGAGTTCACCAATCTTTGATGAAAGTGGTCGAAATAATAATGGCTGATTCATGATTATAAGCTTTAACATACAGTGGAAAAACAATTTATCTATGTTAAAGTAGGTATTGAATTTGCTAGCAATAACATCTTATAGGATATGTCTGCCGGGTATGTATTTAAACTGCCGCCTGACACTACTGAACGGGCAGCAACATTCATAGATTTGTAGTAGGGTGCGTGTAACGAGGTATAAAAACAATATATAAAATTTCATATTAATAACGTTCAGAAGATATAACGAACGTTAGCTATTACAACAAAATTGATATTTTTGTTAGGAACAACGGTCAATTACATAATATTCAATAAATATAAGGTCCTAATTTATTAGTTGCGGATATTTTAACACATGATACTTTACATTAAAATAATTAACTTTAAATATAAATTAAGAAATCTTTTCATGTAACTTTTTTGATTTTTTTTCCTAACAAAAAAAAAAATTATAATTTCGTCTCAAAAAATCATCATGTGCATTATCACATGTCACAATAACACTGTCTGTCATGTCATCAAACGACACAATACAACGGAAAATAACATGACATTGACAATCAAGTATTTAATTTATCGACGTAAAGTGGCCAGTTCCAGTTAAATGGTACGTAAAAGAGGTACTAGAATCTGTTCAATGAGTTTTCATTTAATAATCACATAAAAAGGGTGTTTTTACGTAGCAAATTTGTTTTTCCGTTTTCTCCAAAAAAACATCGTAAAAGCTATAATGTTTCACGGTTCAATATACTCCAGAGACCGAGTACTATCAGCTGTAAAAATATCTGCATCTAATAAATTAGGACCTTATATAAGATCATTTTATAAAACACTCAAATATAATAAGTTGTAAGTTATGTATATATTATATATTATAATACTTATAACAATGATATTGCATAGTATCCTTAATTATAGGGGCTATAAGATATATAATTAAGAAAAAAGTAAAATATCTGCAATTCTTGCCGGATTATTCTCAGGAACAGTGGTGTAGTGTTAGAACCGGAAATCGATTTTTTTTTTCTCTCATTTGCTATTTTAGTTTAACGATTCAAAAGCGCTCGTTGCTTGGCCTAATTGAATAAAGAATATTTTGACTTTGACTAATCTCATTCTTATGGGGTGTCCCTAAATATGATAAAAAGCTCTATAACAAAAATAAAAAAATATTCGTTTTCACAAAACATTTGTCCGAAACCTTGATCAAAAATGCGGGTTAACTTCGTAACATATTTGTGCGATTGCGTATTTATAGCGGCCTATTTCTGTCCTCATTAAGGCACGCGTGGGCACAGGTAGGTAAGTGGTAAGATAATTCTGTTCGCGTCAGGGTGAGACATGTTTCACTGGGGTATTCTATCAGACCTGTCACGTATCTACGTCAGGGATATAACTGAGGTGGAAGTACTAGTACCCGACGCTGTAGGTACCAATACTCGTCATTATAGCACAGGGTCGCGATTTATAAAGTTACAATTTACAATTTCGCTGTTTACCTCTCTAACGCACGCACGTATTGGCTAGAAAGAGAGGCAAACAGCGAAATTGTAAATTGTAACTTTATAAAACGCGACCCTGGTCTCACCGCGAGCTACTACGAACTATCGGCTATAAACACGAACAAAAGATATTCCCGTGTAAATAAAAGAGACACGGCGATACTACTCGATAGCTATCAGCTATCAACGCCGAGCGAGTATCGCCGTGTCTCTTTTATTTACACGGGAGTGCGTATCTTTTGTTCGTGTTTATAGCCGATAGTTCACAGCTTAGTAGCTCGCGGTGAGACCAGTGCCTAAAGCTTGAGTTGCCATCGATAATGTAAAATCAACTATTAGAGCATTTAAACGATGATAAATGTATGTGGCTTTAATGCTTCATCTCCCAATTTTGAAATAATTAGCTTAAATCTAAATTATTTGCATGATTTTAAGACAGGCTGACGTTTATTAGGACTGAGTGTTAATATTTCGAATGTCCCAATATGTGACATTGAAACTTGTACTGAAGTGCCATCTATTTGGACTGCCAGCAAAAGCACTTGACGCTTACTCATACAATGGATTTAACTAAGAAAATTAGCAATTTTGTGAAATTTTGATATTGTCACCCTATAAAATAAATAAATACTATTTCACAAAACTAACAAACTCCTCTCCCAAAACACATGACAGTACTTTATGTAGAGAGAGCAAAATATCTTGATTCAAATAAATATTCTCTGTTGACATGTTACGCACTGGTACTTCTACCTTACTATGAGGCTGAGATTATATATTCGGATTCTGTTTTTTGGTACTTGTCAAAACACTTAAATAATATATGTTTTTGTGGATATCGTTATGACCAGAGATCGGACAAAAAATACATGTGCTTCATTGTTCGCAATAATATAGACATGACTCCTTAGTTGATTAAATTAATAAACGAATTATTTCTTGAAATTTGATTTTGAAGCTTTACGGTGACTTTTTATAATGGTTTTCATAGTTACCCGTGTCAAATTTTGTAATTTTCTGAAAAAGATTAATTATTCAATCAATTTTAGAGTCATGTCTAGATTATTGCGAACAATGACGCACATCTGTCTGATCTCTGGTTATGACATTTTAGTGTCCTGATTGACTAATTCATCAGCGTAGAGCCAAAATTACAGACATTAGAGGGTTGAAATGTTCAGATAAGGATACTTATGTAGGTGTATAATGTACACGAAATAATATGAGATTAGAAATAACTATATCGTCATGACATAATAAAGAAATAAGATTAAAAACCGGTTTCAATCGATTTATCCAAGATACTATCATCGTGCCGTTCGCTCCAAAACGGGGTTAGAGCCTGTTCGATACAAAAAAAAAAAGGTTCACGATTTCCGAAGATATCGATCGAGTGACATAATCTGTCGAATTGAGAACGTCCTCCTGTCTTGAAGTCGGTTAAAATTTCAATCCCTAAGGGAGTTTAAATATACATATGTGTGCTTTACAGCCTAAATTATTTATAGGCCTATTTGTTTAACGAATATACCTATGTACAGTCAAGGGCAATAATATGTATACACTTTTGCACCTTATTTTTACGGCATAAGATAAAAAAATGTATACATATTTATGCCCTTGACTGTACCTACGTACATTCCAGAAATAAATGTAGGTACATACATACTTTCACCACATTTCAATCGAACAAATCGAAATTGTGTGTATACCTACCTATACTTTGTGTCTTGTCAGTACTATTTTTTTTTTCTAACGACAATGACTGTTGAAGCTTTGGCACCTAACAAAATAACCGTTTAGTCATTGAGATAGGTTCTTAAGCACGTACAGGCCAATCTAGAAATATCACTTCACTGACACTTATGCTATAAAAATGACTGCCAGCAAATAGATATTCGTTTAACATATTAAAACAACACGCAAATTATTGGGCAAGGAATCATCGCCCGTATTTCATTTCTGGCCGAGGGTTATATACCGGGTGATCTATCCAAATGTGGGTGGGAGAGATCTAAACTAACAGATAGAAACATTTGTTTTTAGGAACTGTTCATACAATTTGAGTGACTTTTTTATTTGAAATGGGCTTACTCATGGCCACAGACTAGCCAAGGGCAGAGACGCGCCTACGACGGAGTGAGTTCGCCCAGAAGGTGCCGTGCACCCTTTATTTGAAGGTTGACAGGTTATATGATCTCGGAAATATAGACGCTGGTAGGTAACTTGTAAAAATGCACGTATGGATTTAAAAAAATAAGGGCTTTCGCGAAGAGTACGATATTGTACCGTTTCGTGAACTCTGAAACCTTTAGGTTCATGAGGCCCCAGCGCACGCATATTGTCTGCCGAAATCGCGAAACGTCTGATTGACGTTACTAAAGACCGAAGAGCTGGCGATTTCCGCGCACAGCATATCAAGCGCTATCCTCTGCACTATGCCACAAGGGCCAATGTTAGATATAAATTAGGTTAGTTATAATATATACATATAATATTATATATATTTGAAAACAAAGATAATTAAGGTTTGTTGGGGTAATACGAGACAGTTTTCATATCCCATTCAAAAAAACCATTTCTTCTCACCCCAACGTACCTTAGGTATTAAAAAAATTGTTTGAGAATCGGATTTGGACCTGTTGAGAAATAGAACTTGAAACAACTTATTTTGTTTTTTGATTGTATTGGATGTATACATATACCCCCTTATTCATAAACGTCTGCTAACTTAACAAGCCGCTAATAATTGTTTGTACCTTTCGGTCTTAAGAATGTGTCCTTAAGAGCAAAAGGGATAAACAATTATTAGCGGCTTGTTAAGTTAGCAGACGTTTATGAATAAGGGCGTTAGAATGTTGAATTTTTTAATAAAGAAAACCTCAAAAATTTAACTAAATTAAAAAATGTCTCGTGTCACTATATTCATCACCATAATTCTGATTCTTATTAATTTCTCTCCACTGACCCATTTGAACGGGTCACCCCGTATTTCAGCTATAAGTTCGCGTAAATATTTTCCCAGCGCTCAGAGTGTTATGATTTTGTTTGTAAGTGTGTGGAGTTTGCTGTGCAATGACTCTTGATTGGCAGACGAAAATAATCGGTTTATAGATGTGTTGAGAGAAAGCGTGTTTTATTTATTTTTCTCGTTATGAACTTTCCAAAGGCGTGAATGAAAAAACATGGTTTACAACCAGACATCGGATTCCGTGGGGCAAATCTTCTTGACAGCTAGGGACTTCCTATATAGATAAATTCATTTATCGATTTTAGTTTTTAAATACTAGTAATCCAAAGGTTTGCCTGTAAAGAGTACAATGCAATAAAATAACAATAACATTTTCTCAATTTTATTGGAAACGTTTTTAAAATTTTACTTGTCACAATAAATTTCTTCATAACTGTCCCATCATTTATTGTTGAAACTTAGACCCACTTTAAATTACTTCAGTTACTTTTAAGCAAGTCTTCTATTTTTTGAATGTGCATTATTTTAATTTCCTCAAAAATATAAAATAATTAAAGATGCTAAGTGTGACTTTCATACTTGCCTTCAAATACATAGTTACAAAAAATACATACAATGTCGGGGACGGTCACTAGTATGCAGAACTAGTATCGATAAATGAGTTTATCGATATAGAAAGTCCCTAGCTGTCAAGAAAATTCGCCCCACGGAATCCGATGCCTGTTTACAACATTAAAACGCATATTTACATGACATGTTTCTACCGTATCAACATAGTTTCTACCGTAACTGACTGAACTAAGGGAACATACCAATACGACGTGACCCTTTTTTAAGCGTTTTTTGACTCCCCCCCCCTCCCCCTGGTGACCAAGCGTAGTATATTTCACGTAGTATTTTTTGGTCTAAAAAAGCGTACTGCGAGAGCGCAAGCGTGGGTTAAATAGTCAATTTCAATTGTAGAATTGTACTTTTGGTTTTAAAAATTGTAGTGATGGGAAAAACGGTGGCGTGTAAGTCCAATTTAAATTACATTATTACAAAATAATCTCGAAATATACTAGTCACGTGACAAGATACCAGACCCCCCCCCCTGGTGACCAAGAGTGGTACTTTGACGGACCCCCTCCCCCTCCTAAACAGATCAAGTAGTATGGGTATGTTCCCTAAAGACCTCAGCAGGCCTAGGCCAAGATGCCATTTTGCAATCGTATGACGATAAGCAGAGATCGGACAAATGCGTCATTGTTCGCAATAATATACACATGACTCCAAATTTGATTGAATAATTAATCATTTAATCATTTTCAGAAAATTATCTATCAGACACCGGTAGCTATGAAAACCTTAGTAAATAGTCACATCAAAGCGTCGAAATCGAATTAAAAAAAAATCGTTAATTATTCATTCAATCAACTTTGGAGTCATGTCCATATTATTGCGAACAATGACGCACATTTGTCCGATCTCTGACGATAAGCGATAAATCACATGACCATAATAATGTGTGGATATATTAGGGTCACGTGACTTTTCACACAAATTTGTCATTCTCATGCATTTATGACTTATCGCTTATCGTATACGATTGCAGAATGCCATCTTGGCTAGGCCAAATGGTCAAATAACTCTTAAATAATATGAGTGGTTTATTTACAAATCAAAAGAGATCGAGATTCTGAGTAGGAAAACAGTCTTATATGAATTTACCTACCACAAAAAAAATCCGTGTCTTTATAATACCTATATGAATACCTTTATATACCTACCAGTTCTCAATTTCTATTGTGATTAATCAAACTGGTAGCTTTGGTTTCGAAAACAACAACACTGAATACAATATTATTGGATTTGATACCTTAATTAAAAAAAAAAACAAACTAATTGTAGAAATGTCAAAGATTTTTATAGGTGTAAGAGGAATGACGAATTTATTTTTGAATTCAAAATATGTTAAAATCGTAAGTAGGTATTATTATTTAATTACATTACAAATATTATAATCATAACAGCATTCAGTGTAATGTTTTCAGAACCAAGTTTAAAAATCCAAGGACACAATCGTTTTGTAACTCACAAAAACTATGAACACATTGACGGTCTAGAAATAGTCTTTACTTTCCAAAAATCTGAATTCTCGAGTTGATGACTCGCGCCTCCATTTTGCTCGAAAACGAACGTCCACGCACAACATCAAAAAGGCTTATCTCCTTTTAAACTTCTTAGAAACCACGTCTTTTCAGTTATAAACGAGGGCATAGTAACACCAAGTTTGTCCCCGACGCCTCGGTGTATTTTTAAGTGTACTCCCAAAAGATGTAGAAAGATTTAAAATATGATGCGTGAGAATCTGGTCGGCATTGTTAGAGTGTAAACAGAATTTTAGACGCTGGGGATTGATGGAAATGAATAGTTTGCGTACGGAGAATTCGTGGAAAACTGAATATTTGAGGTTTATTTTGGGTTTATTAGATACTTTAGCTTTTTATGTAAGATAAATGGTGCTTAATCCATCGAAGTCTAAGAAGGGAAACGGTTTGTATACAATGGGTAAGCCATCCCATACAAATAATCCAAAATTTACATGTGTTTGCGTACTGTAAAACCACCTAACTATTTTACAAATGCTCACAACAATCGAATAGATTCCATTTCGTGTAATTATTTTATTAATCGTTAAAAAAAAAGACTTGGATAAATCCAAAAAGAAGATTGAGACTGATGTATAGTTGTAGTATTCGACCATATAGTTGGGTGGTTTTATGGTACCTACACTACACTTACACTCGCCACATTACCCAAAATATCCCAAGTTGTTTTGTATGGAACTTTTGCTATCTTACCAGATTTTTATTCATTTTTGGTAACAAAAAAGGAAAGCTTCACACAAACATTTGGGAAATGTTAGATCTTGTGCAGGATCAATGACTCTACCGCCAATTTTTATCAAAGTCAAAGGCATGATCCAAGTGACAAATTTTTTCAGAGCTGCTTCTTGTATGACTTGAACTTGTTAATCTTAGTGATTTAGTAAATTCGAAGATAATGCAAGGTACGTTACACCGTTCTTTACATACCTCTAAGAAAGTTAGGACTAATATTTTTTGGAGTATTTTAAGCCTTTGCTAGAAAAATATGTTGCATATGCATTGATAGAAAAATCTTGCACTTTCCATATATTATACAGTGTGTGTCTTTGATAGCGACATTGCTTTTAAGTCACGATAGATTAAAGTGTTGTTAACCATTTTAGTAAAATAATATAACGATTGCCTTTATTATTTAAGAGTAATTAATTTTTATAAAAATCTCGAGCAGCAATGTAATGCAAACATTTATTTGACGTTTCTGAGAGGAAAAGCTAGTTTCGTTTTCATTTTAATTCAATCAAATCATTAAAGTAACTGCGAACTGTTGCCGACGTTAAATTATTTACTGAATTATCCATTACTAGAAAATACTACAATTTAAAACATGCGAGATTTGGACTACACTAGCACAACAAATTTACATCAACAATTCTTTCTGTGTCTTACTGTCTTAGCCAGCACATTTTGAATCGTATTATTCACTGAACTGATATCAAAAATCACTGCACATACATTATCACTTCTTAGAAATCACATTACCTAGTTCAAACATTTTTATTAAATTTATTAGGAAAGTCTGTTGATCAACAAACTTGATGTTATCTTGACACTTCAACTCAATCAATGTGAAGTTTTCAATCGGTACATAAACAAAAACGATTATCTGATTCCGCCTTCTTAGTTAACACAAAATTACCTAGCGCTTAATCGTCTCTGTCGCACTTATAAGAAAGAATGACAAAGACGGAAAACTAAAATACGCTATTGAGCGATAGCCATTGGCAACTTGGCTAGGCAACCCGGGGCTGTTAAGTCCTTTTCTTATGAACAAGGGTCATGATTTTTGACGGACTTGTCATCGAAAAGTGTCACCGACATGTAGGATGTAAATAGGTAGGTAATTAATTGTAATTGTCAGGATGTCACTAAGAGCGAGATTTCAATGAAATCATATGTCAATTGTTAGGTTTAATTTATTAGTTATTGTTATTACTGATACATTGCGTGCCGAATTAATTTGTATGAAAAAAATTTTTTTTAAATACTTTAACTAAATATGCTAATTTCAGTTCATTAAGACTTGTACTTTCACCCCTTAAAAGGAATGTCGTTATCAAAGACACACACTGTATATCTAAGGTAGCTGTCATAGTCGTCACGTTCCCGACAAAGCAGTACTGGTGGAATGCACCATTTGGGTAAATCCATATATTATCAAACCGTGATTAGAATGAGATTCGAGAGTACTGTTGACACAACAGTGTATAAGTAAATCTAGAATATATTCATAGTTATATTCATAGTTTAAGTGCAGAAACATACAGACAATAAATTAATGAATCACTCACTACATCTTTAAACAACTCTTTTCTTGGTAAATGTTTTGTCATTTATTGTGTCAACAGTACTTTCGAATCCCTTTCTGATTCTGGTTTGACCATTTGACCGTCTGTTTATTTACCTATAATCCAATTGTGAGGATTGGATGGATGAAGTTACACTGTATCTGGTGGATGGTCCCGTTTTATCTATTTATCGTGCTACGCATCACTTTCGCGTTTACATGTTTGTTAGAACCTGACGGCAACAACGACAAACGATTAAACATCATAAGCCTACTGGATAAGTATTATTTTGATATATCATAATAACAGTAAAATTTTGCGCAGTCAATAAATAAACATGCGGGAAATTGGTCACTTTCATCACACTCCTGCATGGAATTGTCCATTTGGACTCTAGCTTCACACAGAATATGATGCGACTGACCTGAGGCGTCCACGTGGCGACGGCGACGCGGCTGGACGACCGGCTGCGCGTGCGCCACAGCCGCTTGCTCACGCTCTGCACCACACTGCTGCTCGACCGAGACTTCTGCATGCCACCTGAAGAAGGAGCTACTGTAGGCGCGCTGCGGCCCAGCAGCGTCGACAGAAACCCGTGCGATGGCGGGGACGTCGGTGTCGACGCGATAGACGCGAATTGCAAATCACGGTACGTCAATATCCAGGTGTCTTCCGTTTGACAACCTTTGTTTGGACCGTCGTCATCGACCTCGCCAGGGGATTTTGGTTTAATGTTACGCAGGTTTTTGTCGTAGTTTATACGCTTGAAGCGGTCTACTTTGTCAGCGTCTACGCTCTTTTTCCTAGCCATTTTTAAGTAACGTTTTAGTTTGTCGCTCACGGATTGGGATACGTCGTCGTGATCGACGCTCGAGC